>CM065719.1:83066671-83086671 GCA_033310375.1 Conus canariensis
CTTTTAAAAAAATTTTTTTGTTTTTTTTTTTTTGAAAAATTTTGAATTTTATTTTAATTTAATTTCATTTTTTTAAAAAAGGGTTTTTTAAGGAAAATTTTTATGAGACTAATGAAGACACTTTTTCAAAATTATAGTTTAAAAATTTTTTAAAAATAAAAATTTTTTTATGTACACAGATGAAGAAATTTTGGAGTAATTAAACCCCCTTTTTATGCAGACAAAAGTATAACACAGCATAAACAAAAAAAATTCCCGGGCCCGGAATTGAAATCCAAAGACCCCCAAAATCAATCATTTTAAAAAGGGCAAAAATTTTGGGGTAAATTTTTTTTTTAATTTTTTAGTGAAGGGGGAACTTTTAGAAAAAAACTTCAATTCCTAAAACAAAAGAAAAAAAAAAGTCCCCCCCCCCCCCCCCCCCCAGGGTTCGCCAAAGCCTTTTTCCACACTTTCTTAAAAAAGGGGGGTTTTTTGTGACCCATTTTTGTTGGGGGGAACTACAGGCCATTCCCCCTCATTCTGGCCCCCCAAACGGGGACCTTTTTTCAATTGCAAGCTCTTTTTCCCCTAGAATTACATTAGGCATTTGAAGTTGTTTAAAGGGGGTTTTGGAATTTTTTTAAGGAAAAAGATCCCATTTTAAAATTTTAAAAACCCCCCAAAAAAATTAAATTAAAATAAAAAAAGGGAACCCCCCTTTTTTAAAAAACCCAAAAAAATTTTGAAAAAACACAAAAAAAAAATTAAATGTTTAAAAAATTTAAAAAGTAAAAAAAAAAAAAAAAAGGAAAAAAAAAAAAAAAAAAAAAGGGTTTGAAAATGAATTTCGCTTTTAAAATTCGCCCAAAAATTTTTTTAACCCCCTTCTTCCAAAAATAGTATAAATTTGAAAAACCCCAAAAAATTTTTCCCTTTTTTTTGGAACCCACTTTTCCCTTTGGGGTCTGTTTTTAAAAAGGGGCCCAAATGCCGAAAACAAAAAAACGAAACGGGGGTTTTGGGGAAATGAACCCCCCCCTTTTAACCCTCCCAAAAGTTTTAAATTTTTGAAGATTGTGATCAGGAACCCCCCCAAAAAGGGGAACCCAAAAAGGGGGGAAACATTTTCCTTTTAGGGGTTTCCCCTTTTTTTCCAAAACAAAACCAATAACCAGGGAATTTGTGAAAAATTTTCCCAATGGTTTTTTTAAAAAAAGGGGGGGCTTTTTTTAAACCCCGATTAATTAAAAGTTTTTAGAAACAAAAAAAACCCAAAAAAAAAAACCCAAAAAAAAAACCCATTTCAAAATTTTAAATTTAAAAAATGAAAATAAAAAAACCCAAAATTTTTTGCCCAAAAAATTTTGGGGGTTTTAAAAAAAAAAACCCCGGAAATCCAAAACCCCCCGATACCCAAAATGAAGGGCTTTTTAATAAAAAAACCCCTGTTTTTTCCAACCCCAGTAAAAAAAAGGGGAAAAGAAAAAATTTTGCAAAAAAGGTTAATTTTATTTTAACCTTTTTTAAAGGTGGCTCCTTTGTTTTAAAAACAATGATTAAATTACAAAATTTTTAAAAACATGAATCCCAAAAAAAAGGATTTAAAAATGGTACCCCGGGGAAAAATTTTAGTTTCCACACCAGTTTAAAAAACATGGAAAATAAAAAACCCTTTTTGAAAAGGGGGGGAAAAAACCCGCTTTGTGGGCTGGGCCCCCGTTTTCATCTAGCGGGGTACAAAAAACCCACTCAGGCCCCTTTGGAATCCGGGGGGGGCCCAAATTTGGGCATTTGTCCAGAAATTTTTGGGCCCCCAAACACAACCTCCACCCTGTGGGGGGGTTTTATTGGCAATGAAACCGTCGGGGTCCCCGGGGTGGGGGTTAAGGGAGTTTCCCCCCGGGGGGTTTTTGGGGGGTTTTTAAAGAATCCCCCGGTTGGGGGGAAAGGGGGGGGTTTTTAAAGTTAAAAAGAATGAATGGTTGTGTGTAAAGTGGGTGGGTTTAAAAATTTTGGATTTAAAAACAGGGGAAAGGGGGAATGTTGGGTTTGTTTTTTTGGGGGGGGGGGGGGGGAAAATAGGGGGGGGGGAGGGGAAAGGGGGGATGGGGGGTGGGGGGGGGGGGATGGGATAAAACAGGGGGTGGGGGGTTGGGGGGGGGGGTAGGGGGGGGGTGGGGAAGGGGGGGGGGGGGTGGGGGGGGGGTTTTTGGGGGGAGGGGAAAACGGGGGTGGGGGTTTTAGAAAATGGGGGGGATGGGGGGGGTAGGGGGGGGGGAAAAAGGGGGGGGGGAAGGGGGGGGGGGGGGTTTGGGGGGGGGAAAAAAATTTTGGGGGGGAAAAAATTTGGGGGGGGAAAGGGGGGGGGGGTGTGGGGGGAAATTGGGGGGTTTGGGGGGGGGTTGGGGGGGGGGGGAGAATGGGGATGGGAATACATGAGGGGGGCCCCAAAAGGGGTTCCCAAAAACCCTTGTTCTAAAAAACCAAAGGGAAAAGGAATTTTTGAACAAAAACAAAACCCCCCCAAAAGGGGGCCCCCAACCCCCCCCCCTCCTTTAAAAATCTCCCTTTTACAGGAAAAAAAAAAAAAAAGGGGCATTAAGGGCCCCCGCTTTTGTTACTTCTTGTATATTTTAGGGGCAAGGGGGGCCCCTGCAAAGATATCCCTTTTTTAATATAATACGGGTTGGAATTTTAAATCTAATTTATTTTCCAATTTTTCCAAGCTTTTTCCTTGTAATGGTGTTTTTTTTGGGGACATACCCAAGGTCAAAATTGCCTTTTTTATTCAAACCTTTTTTTTTGTTATCCCCCTATCCCCCTTTCCCCTTTTTGTATTATCCCCCCCTTTTAAAAGTTTTTTAAAATTTTTACTTTTATGGAAAAATTTGTAAAACCCCTTTGCTTTTGGGAATTGGTTTTAAATTTTAATTTTTTTTATGAGTGAAAATACCCTTTATGCTAGGAGAAGGGCATACCCATATGCATTTTTCGGGGACATCCCTAATGCTACTGAGTTAAATTTTATGCTTTTTCTAAGGGGAAACCCCTATTGTTTTAATAATGGAAAAATCCTATAGCTATTTTAAAAAAACCCCTATTGCTATTCATGATATAAAACCCAAATTGTCTGAAGGGAAAAACCCTTTGCTATTGTCAATCGGAAAACCAAATGCTTTTTTTAAGTGAATACCAATATCATTGAGAATGGACCCCCAAGCTTTTTAGAAGGGCATCCCTAATTTACTTATAAAGTAATTTTAAAAATTTGTTTTAAAAAGGGGCTACCCTTAGATTGTCTTTGGACCCCTATTTTTTTAAATAGGGAAATATTTTTTTTTTCCTGTATGGTTTAAATTTTTTAAAAAAGGGGCCCCTTATGTTTTTCTAAAAACCCCCACCCATTGCTAGTTAAAAATTAAAAATTTTTAAAAAAGAGCGAACTTTTTTTTAACGGGGAAATTTTTAAAAAGGGTTTAAATGATCCCAAAGTGCATAAAAATTTCCATAAAATCGATTTCAAAAATTTTTATATAATTCAAAAAATTTTTTAAAAAAATTTAATTTTTTATGGGGAAAATTTTTAAAAAAAAAAAAGTCAAAATTTTCCAAACCCAAAAAAACCAGACGAAGTTTTTTGAAAATGCATAAAAAAAAAACCTTTCAAAAAGGGGGGAAATTTGGGGTTACATGAAAATAAAGGGGAAAAAATTTGTTTTATTAGAAGGTTTTTTTCCCTTTTAAAAAAACACCCAAAAACGAATGGGGGTTTTTAAATATTTGTTATAAGTGCTTTGTAAATTATAAGACTTTAAAAAGGGAAGCCCCCATTTTGAGACCCCAAAATTTTTGTTTTAAAAAAAAAAGGGGAAAAAAATGGGTTAAAAAGAAAAGAAATCGCAGAACTTTTTGGATTGGGTAAACCCATTAGAAAAAAAAAAATTTTCATTCGAAAAAAAAGGGGTTTTTTTTTTTTTAAAACAAATTATAGTTATAAAAAAAAAAATTGGGGTTTTTTTATTTAAAAAGGGAAAAAAAATTTTTTCCCCTTTCCATAAAAATTAAATCACAGAAAAATAAAAGTTTAGGCAAATTTTTTTAATTAAAAAAAAAATTTTTAATGTGAAAACCCAAAAACCCCTTTTTCTCAGGGGGGCCTTTTGGGAAAAAAACCTTTTTTTCCCTGTTTTTTTTAAAAAAAAAGGGAAAAATTTTTTTTTTTAAAAAAAAAAAAAAATTTTTTGTTCTTTTATTTTAAATTTATAAGGAATTAAATGTTGAAAAAATGAAAAAAAAAAATTTTAACCTAAGGTTTTTAAAAAATAAAATAAGGAAAAAAAAAAAATTTTTCGGGGGAAAAAGAAGAAAAATTTAATCGTTTTGGGGGGGAAACTTTTTTTTTTTTTTAAACCCCTACCTTCCCTTTGGGGGGGGAAAAAAAAATTTACTTTTTTTTTTTTTTAACCCCTTTGAAAAATAAAAATTTTATATTTTTTTGAAAAAAAGGGGAAAATTTTTTTTCCCCCCCACCCCCCTTGTAAAAAAGGGATTTTTTTTAAAATAAAAAACGTAAAAAAAAACAACTGGAATTACCCACCTTCCCCTTTTAAAAAAAAAAAAAAACCCAAAAAAATTTTTCGGGACAAGGGGGACAAAATTCTCCCATCAAACCAGTGCCGGGAAAAATTTTTTTAAAAACCCCCAAAAAAACAATTTTTCAAAAAACAATTAAAAAAATTTTTTAAAAAAGCCCACCAATAAATTAAAAACCCAAAACCAATCTAGGTCCAAAAGGACTTTAACAACCCCTGTAAAAAAGGCTGGGCCCAAAAATGAATTTAAAACCCAAAACTTTAAAAAATTTTAAAAAAAGGGAAAAAAATTTGCGCGCAAATTGGGCAAAAATGCTTAACAATCCTGCAAAAAAGCGGACCAAATTTTTTTAAAACTTTTAAAAAAAGTCAGGCCCAAAAATTTAAAAACCACGGAAAAAAAAGTCTGTCCAAGACAAAACCCCCCTTTAAAAAAAAAAGCTGGCACCAAAATTTAAAACCCCTTTAAAAAAACGGGCCCAAGCTTTTAAAAAACCCGTGAAAAAACAAACAGGCAAGATACTTTTAAAAAGCAAAAAACCCAAAACCAAAGCTTTAACAAGTTTTCCGAACCCCTGGTAAAAAAGACACAAAATTCCCTTTAAACACCATGTAAACAAATTTTTAAAAAACCAGCAAAAAAATTTTTTAAAAAGGACACCCCCAAAAAAAATTTTTTCCCCTTTTGGGTTGTTTTTTGTTGTTTTTTGTTAAAAAAGGAAAACCAAAAAAACCCCCAAAACCCCAAATTTTCCTTTAAAAGAAATGCCTGAAAAAAAAACACAAAAACAAATCCGGAAAATCACCATTTTTCGAGCCCCGGGGGGGTTTTGACAGGGAAAGGGCAAAAAGGGGAAAAATTTTGCCCCAAATGGTAACAAACAACGGGAAAACACGGAAAAAAAAAACCCCAAAATTTCCCTTTGAATCCTTTTTTGTTTTTTTGGGTTTTTTTTTTTTTTTTTGGTTTAAAAACAGTAAGGTTCCCTTTTCCTATTTTCCTTTAACCCAAACCTACAAAACCCCCAAAACAAAAGAAAAATTTGGTAAATTTTTCCCCTTTTTTAAAAAGGGCAAAAAAAAGGGAAAAAAATTTAAAAAGGTTTTGGGTTTTACCGGGTTTCCCATGGGGGGAACAAAAAAACAGATTTTAAACAATAAATTTCCCCTTTTCCCCCCCTTTTTTAAAAAGCAAGGGCCCCCCAGGAAAAGGGGGGGAAAACTAAACCACCATAGTTCGGGGTAAAAGGGGGCCATTAAAAAAATTTAAACCCCTTTTTTAAAAATAACGGAAAAGGGAAAACCTTTTTTTTTCAAATAAACGGGTCATCCCAAAGGTTTTAAAAATTTTTATTTTTCACTTTTTTGTTTTTAAAGGGGGGGGGAAATTTTGGAAACCGGGCGGGGGAAATTAGGTTTCCCCCAAAACATTTGCAGGGAAAAACCCGGGAAAAGTTAAAAAGGTATTTCAATGGGCCGTCTGTGAGCCCCCCCCGGGGGACATAATGGGGGGCCCAATTTGAAAATTTCGTTTTGGAAAACGCGAAGGCCCTTAAATTTCCCTTTTTTTTTTTTTTTTTTTTTTTTTTTCCCCTTTTCCCTTTTTTAAAAATTCTAAGGATTGGGGTTTTTTTTTGGGTTAAACCTCCCCAGTAGATTGAAAAAGGGGGAAGCTGTAAAAACCCCAAACCGAGGGACATGCTGTCGGTGTTTTCCTTCCAGCGGTCCGCGAAAAAAATTTGGGGGGGAAATTGGGACCCCCCTCGATGAAAAATTTGGGGCAAAGTCGATGAACTTTTTCCCGGGAATCCTGACCCCCAGGGAACCCAGTAAGAAAAAACCAACACCCCCCAAAACAAAAAAGGGAAATTTAAACCAAAAGTCGGAAAGATTTTTTTTTTTTTGGGGGGGGTTTTTTTTTTTTAGTTTGGGATGTGGGAAAAAATTTTTTGGTAAATTTTTTTTTAAACCTACGGGTTAAAGTTGCTTTCTAAAAATTTTTTTCCCGGGGAAAAACCCTCGGGTTTGGGGAAAAGAAAACATTCCGCGTTTAAAAAAACAATTAAAAAAAAAAAATGGCTTTTTTTTTTGGCCCTTTTAAAAAATAAGTTTTGAAGGGAAACCCAGTAAAAAAAAAAACCAAACCACAAAAAAAGGGGGGGAATTGTTTTTTAAAATTTTGATCCAAAAATTTTTTTTTTTTTTGAGGCTGTGGGGGGAAAAAATTTTTTTTTTTTGGCACCTACCGAAAAAAGAAAGTTTTAACTTTAAAAGTTCTTTTTAAAAAACCCCCAACGGCCTTCACCCCCCAAAAAAGGGCCACTCCCAAGGGGTTCTTCCCCAAAATTCCTTCATTAAAAATTAAAAAAAATTTCCCCTTTTCCCCAGTTGGGAAAAAACCCAAATTTTAAAACCGGGAAAAAGGGGGGGGGTTTTTTTCAAAAAAATTTTTTTGGGGGGGGTTTTTTTTTTTTTTTTAAATTTTTTTTTTTTTAAATTTAAAAAAATGGTTTTCGCAGTTTTTTCCCAAAAATTTTTTTCCCCCCCCTTTTTGCCTAAAGCAAACCCAAAAAAAGGGGGAAAATTTTGGTAAAAATTTTTGGGGGGAAAAGGGGTGAATAAAAATGGGGTCCTGCTGAAACGGGTAAACCCCTTTCCCCCAGCGGCTTAAATAAAATTTGGGGTTTTACAATTTAGTTTAAAAAAAAAAAAAATTTGTTTCATTTAAATTTGGGGGAAAAAAATTTTTAAACAAAAAAAAAAAATGACAAAATTCTAACGTTGTATCCTTTATTTTTTTTGCGCATTACTCATTTTAAAAAAACCAGTTGCTTTTTTTACCCCCCCGTTTTTTTTTTTTTTGGGGAAAATTTTCTTTTCCAAAAAATTTAACGGGGAAAACCAAGGGGGTTTTAATAAGGGGGGAGAAAAAGTCTTTTTTGGGGAAAAACAATTACTTTTTGAGTAAGTTTTTTGGGGTTTAATTACCTCGAACAATTGGGTTTTTCTTTTTTTTTGGTAGTTTTGCCAAGGGGGCCCCCCCCAAAATTTAAAAAACCATTTGGGAAAAAAATGGGAAAAACAATTTTAAAAAAGGGTGTGTTTTTTTTGGGGAAAAAAAAAGGGGGGGGGTTTTTTGGGGTTGGGGGGGGGGGTGGTTGGGTTTAGGGGGGTTTTGTTTTGGTGTGTGGGGGGGTTTGGGGTTTTAAAAAAGGGGGGGGGGGGGGGGGGGTTTTTTTTTTAAGTGTAAATGGGGTGGGGGGAAAATTTTGGAATTTTTTTTTTTGGGGGGGTTTTGGGAATTTTAAGGGGGGTTTGGGGGGGTTTTGGGGGGGGGGGGGGGGGGGGGGGGGGGGGTTTTTTTTCCTTTTTTTTTTAAAAGGGGAAATTTAAAAGGGGGGGGGGTTTAAGGAGGAATTTTTTTTTTTTTGGGGGAACCGGCTTTTTTTTTGGGGTTTTAAATATTTTTTCCCCAAAAAATGCAAAATAATTTACTACTTCAGTTTTTTAAATAAAACAAGAAAATTTTTTTTTAAAAAAAATAATTTATCTTCTTAAAAATTTGTTTTTTTAAAAAAACAATGGGGTATATCTTTACTCTTTTCCCTATCTTTGGCAGATTTCCCTTTCAACAAATGGGGTTTGAAAAAAAAATCGGGGGGGAATTTTAGTTGCAAAAGGGTCATTTACTATAATTTTGGGGGCCCCTTTTTTCATTTTCAAGTTGAAAATTTTAAAAGGACTTTTTAAAAAATTTTTTGTTTAAGCTTAGGCCAGATTTTTTAAAACTTTATAAGTAGTTTATGTGTAAGCATTAGACTAATGTGCATAGAGATTTTGTGTGTAAGCATTAGAATAGTGAGCATGAAATGCTAGTGTTTGTCAGCAATGCCACCTGCACTTGATGGCCTACTATTCTTAAAACTGAACACAAAGGATAGCATGGATTCAACATGCAGGCACCAAGTTCTGTGCTCAAGCTTTTAACACATGTATGCATTCACTCATGGGACAGTGGTTTACAGTCTTGTCCCCAAAACTTGAGGTGGGCACAGATGTCAACTCCTGAGAGAAAACACCTCATCTAGCTTTCTCATTAGGGGACCGAACCCATGACCCTAAAATCCAGAGCATAACGCCTCATCTACTAGGCGCCACCCAGGCCCCATAGAAAAAGATGCCACATTATGCATCACTTACACCCAACCCCCACTGCCAACAGTTTATCATTTTAAGTCATTAGAAATTAAAAAAAAGGACAGGGTTTCTCCGTGATCCCCAGCTCCATATACCAGCACTGACCGTCAGTGATAAGAGGCAGACCTGCGTAACAGCCATAGCCTGCATTGTAACCTTTGAAGCAAAGACCAATGATGATGCTGATGATGTCCACTGCCTGCAACAGTCAACGGGACATACACGATCTTGAAGTTGTGACAATTCAAATAACATCATAACTTATCACCTGCATAAACACAACCATATTCTGCTTCTTATCTACACATTGGTTTAAAAGTGCAAACATGCCTACGTAAACTTCCAGTCCATATCCCCTCTCTCCCTCAATCTATGGCACTTTTATGTCCCTTTTCTCATAGGCTTGCCTCCCAAAAATACTTTATTAGATTCCACATTTCTAGGGCACTATGTTGATCAATTATGTTTCATGTAATATTCTCTCTTCCATCACTACTCATTACTGGGGGTGATGTGGGAATATTGTTACTGAAAAGAACCTTTCTAAGTTCAAATTAAGAAACAGAAAAAAAAAAAAAAAATTACCAAGTAACAACAATGGAAAGAAGGTAGCTTCAAAAATATTATACTTTATGATCTGGAATATGTGTTTCACTGCAGACAGTGCCTCTTTCATTATCGTTTGAAAATGTCAATAAACAAAAACAAAAAACAAATAAGAAACAGATCGCTGTTAGTTAAAAACATCCAGGTTAAGAAATTTCACCTTCATCAGTTCAGTATAATTCAGTGTTTGTCTAGCACATTATCATCAATGGTTAAGTATGATTACCCTGGTTATGATAATAATAGACAAAACCCGAGTTTCTTTACATTGTAACAATAAATATAGGAAAAAAAATATCCCTTTTCCCATACCCCTCCTTTTTTTGTTGTTGGGGTTTTTTTGTTTTTTTTTGCTCTTTTATTAGAACTAGTAAAATATTGAAGAGAATAGTAATTTCATTCAAAGATCTTCATTTATTTATTTACTTTTTTAAATACTGACTTAGTCATTCTAGCAGATGTGGGGAGACATTACCAGTTTCCTATACTGCCCGTAAACCACATGACTGCTTGAACGTTGAGTTCATCAATCGATGACTCCTTTCTGTGTCTTCCCTGAAATGTCACTGAAACAGAGGTGTTACACCAGAGCTGGACAGTCCAGTGAAGGTAAGATTGTCTCTGGTGGAATCCCACACAATGCTCTCTGACTTTGATGCTCATCCGTTTTGCATATCAGATATCTCTTCTTTGCTTCCTCTGAGTCAGCATGAGCATGACTTAGAATTTCATTATTTGAGGCAAGGTGAAATGGTCCTGACAAAACCTGGTAAATTTCAAGACTACAGGCAAACTCCTTGCTACTGAAAAATGGGAAGGTACTCTTAATTTGTGGTGGCAAGCACTCATGGGTCTATGAGCAATTGCCTCCCTTCATTGGACATCAGTACTGATTCTAGCATTCAATGTCTGGACTTGTTCAGTACTAGAATACCATGACATGTTCAGCTCCACCATCCAACAAGGGTTACCCACCTGGATAGTGCACGACTGGTGTTTCCTTTTACAGTTTTAGTTACGCAGCACTGCAAATGAGTGGCCTATATTTCAAACAAGCTTGGAACAGATATTCTACTTCTAGTCAATTATGAATAGATACAAACATGGCCTATATTCAAAACACGTTTGGAATGGATTTTCTAGCCAACAGATATTACAAGCGATTTGTCATTTACAACAATGTAAAATAGGGTCTTTTTCTAATTCTTTCGCTCACTCTTTTGGATTTCATAATATTTCCTGTAATTATCCCACTTTTTGTTCTGATTTTGTAAATTGCTCACCAGGCTTTGATGTGCTTTTCTTTTGTACATGAAACTTTACACATTAATCGGTAACATCATGAACATATTTCACGATTTTGATAACGCACTACTGGAGATATCCATATTCGCATCAACGGCTAATACAGTAGTACTCGAAAAATTGACAGGTTCTTACCACAAAAACCTTCGCACATAATAATACGAAGGTCGACTCGCAGAAAATTTGTGGCATGCACATCCACATCCACGGTTTCTTGGTGCCTCCACTGACGTCCATCTTCTTATTTTTTGTGGAGCTGGTAGCGGTCATTTTCCCCATGCTTGCCGTCGGGTTTCTGACACGGTGAGTTCGGAAAGTCTGTACAGAGCCCAGTGGCTAACCACGCTACTCGACACGCCCGAGTACTTAGATATAGAGCAACTGTTCGTGCCCTGTACATTGACACCTCTACCCCAATGGTGTTTGATGAGTTGGTCCACATAATTGCCAAAAATGAAGAAAATTAATGGCTGATCAACGGATGACTAAAGTTAACTTCAATTTGCAAAGTTGCCTTTGTCATTTACGTTCACCTGTTTTACTTTAATGTGTAAATCTTATAGTAGTCACAGATCACCCACCAACCATGCTTAGGAGCCTAGGAAGACAACATTGTGAGATCAGTCCAGCCGAAACTAAACGACTGACAGAAATGGACAGTTCGGAAGGCAGTAGGTGGTGTAGCAAAGAAAAATCTCGAGCGATTCAGAAAAAGAGGAACACACACAAACCAACAAACAGACCGATCCAGAAAAAGAGGGACACACACAAACCAACAGACAGACAGAAACAGGGTCACAAAAATGAAAGCAAAGACAGACTCGAGGAAAGAAGAGAGGATGCCAAGAGAATCCATAATCTACAAGACCAACAGGGGCAATGGACTACGTGGGTAAATGCATTCCAACGAAGCATCTGCAAGGATGATGATGACACATAGCATCTCTTATAATCCATTTCATCGTCAGATCGGCATTTGACTTCCTGCCGACGATTTCAAACTTGCTGAAATGGGAGAAATCAGATGACCCTTCGTGTCCTATCAAGACAAACGAACAGTGGGACATGTTCTGAGTTCATGCACATCAGCGCTCACCCAGGGAAGGTACACGTGGAGGCATAACCAACTGCTCAAGATCTCATATACGAGGAAACAATACGCCACCAGAAGGTCCAGCAACAACATTCTACACAACGGAATACGATACATGATAGTCGGGAACAGCTGTGACATCAACAGCTTGGAAGAGGGACTGGATAGGACACAGTGGATGACTGGGAGTGCGCGGCAGACCTTCCAGAATCTGATGGAAAATCGTCAGAAGGATTGGCATGAGACTGAACATTGTACCTGGCTCAGGTTCATTAAAACAAACGGCACTGATTGACCACACTGCGCCTGATTGAAAGCAGAATGGTGCATACTAATATCTACAAGACTGAGTGGTAGCCTATGTCACATGTTTGGGCCAGTAGCTTGAGGAATCTGGCTTTCAAGGCTTCCAAGCCAAAGTCCTATGTCGCCATTGAGATTGTAGCAAGAGACTTCAGTTGTAGGCTGACAAGCTGTATCCAATTTCAGTGAAACAGCTTGTGATAGTCTGGTTAGAAGAGGACCAGAACCCCGGAAGTGCAATGGCAGAGGAAGCTGAGAAGAATTCCCGCTGGATCTGGTTGAGGAGGAACAAAAGTGAATCCGGCTTCATGAGGCTTAAGTTTCCCAACCTAGAAGAGCAATGTGGATAAGACATCCATCTAAGCAGGCATGCCTTGAAATGCCCACCTATCCAAAAGTTGCGGGTCAATTCAGTTAATGTGGTTTATAACCTAGTCGACTGCAAAGGGCACTTCGTCACTCTGTACACAGGTGTTGAATGAAAAAACAAACCCATGATCAGAAGATCCATGGTGAATTCCAAGTGATGTACCACTCACTACAGAACATATTCTTATGGAGTATTGGGACCTACATGATGTCAGACAGACACTTTGCAGCAGACTCCATTTGAATCCGGTTCAGAGAAGTCCCACCCTGTGTCCTTTTTTTTTAGTTCGTGAAAGAGACAAACATTTTTCATTCGATCTAAAATTTCACAGGAAAAAAAAGATTTTAAATCAATGTCAGCATGTTTTTGAAGTTGCAGATACAAAAATCGGACACACACACACACACACACACACACACACACACACACACACACACACACACACACTCACTCACTCACTCACTCACTCACTCACACACACACACACACACACACACACACACACACACACACACACACACACACACAAGCCACAGAATGGGTAGACCTACTGCAGAGTTTGCTTCACTCAAGAAATGAAGTAAACTGTTCTGTTTGGATGCCAGTGACTCTAGAGTAGAACAAAGCTAATGAACGTTTATTTGAATTAAAAATTTATTTTTTTTTTAATGAGAATGCATCAGTTATCACATGTTTGCAGCTATGAAAAGGAAACAACAGCAGCAGTGAACGAGAGAGAGAGAGAGAGAGAGAGAGAGAGAGAGAGAGAGAGAGAGAGAGAATTTCAAACAGCAGCGTCTGCTGCGCGTCCGCAGCTGCTGTCTATATACAGACTGGACGTGGTCATTCGTGCTGCGTAACCCTTTGCGCAACACTTACGCAAGAAATGACCAGCGCCGTTAGAACTTATGGCGCATGCGCAGGGCGGGGCACGCGGAGCGTCAGTGCGAACAAAGAAAACAACCCAACGCTAGGGCCTAGTTGTTCACTGCTTGTCCAACGCTAGGGCCTAGTTGTTTACTGCTTGTCCAACGCTAGGGCCTAGTTGTTCACTGCTTGTTTATTCGACAGGGAAAGCAGTCATCTTAGAAAGTGCGTTGCGTCTAAAATTATTACATTTTATCTGAATTATAGCACCCATGATCCTACTATAGCGCTGTGGTGTGTGTGTGCGTGTGTGTGTGTGTGTGTGTGTGTGTGTGTGAGAGAGAGAGAGAGAGAGAGAGAGAGAGAGAGAGACAGACAGACAGACAGACAGACAGAACAGACAGATAGACAGACAGAAAGGGGAGGGGGGAGGGGGTGTCGGGAAAGGTGTGTCACTTTTGTGTGTGCTTGTTTGAAGGATGTGTGTGTACGTTGGTGAGAGAGAGACAGACAGAGAGAGAGAGAGAGAGAGAGAGAGAGAGAGAGAGAGAGAGAGAGAATTTGTGCGCACGTGAGAGAGAGAGAGAGAGAGAGAGAGAGAGAGAGAGAGAGGGGCTGGAAAAGGTGTGTGTGTGTGTGTGTGTGTGTGTGTGTGTGTGTGTGAAGAATGTGTGTAAAGACAGGCAAAAAGGGAGCGTTGAGGAATGGAGACACTGAACTGGGGAAGGTGTGAGAGTAATCTTTTTGACTGCGCACATGAACACACATAAGACGTAGTAGCAGGCCTAACAGTGTTCGGGGTATAGTATATTAAAAAAAAATCGTTTTCAAGAAAATACGCAAACATGGTCTCTGATTAATCTTGTCACGTACGGTTATGCATGCGCATTATCTGAATTAGTATTAGATTCTGTCGCACTGGCATATGTTGAAAACGTGTCCATGTAGACCTAGACTAACGGGTTTTGTCTTGTGTTATGTCTGTTGTATCTAAATAACTTCCCTTTCAACCGTTTTACCGGATCCTCCAGCGCTGATAAGCTTAAATAGGCTGGTGTCGTTCTCTTTGGATTATTCATAGCCTATTTTGGATAATATTTCTTTTTATCACTTTTTTTTTAATTTTTCTTTTCCATCCTTCACTGGCCTCTTTGGTTGTCGGTTTAATTGTGACTTCCGCCGTAGCGTACGGATGGGGTGGAGGTGGGGGGTGGGGAGGATGGGAGATAACATGCAATTATAGGCTGTGTTCTGAATCAGAAACCATGGCTGGACTGTCACAACACAACGTGCTATGACCTCTATGGTCGTTCACGCTACAGGGCTGATTAGCTTCCATTGTCAGTGAAGGACTTCTGAGAGAGAGAGAGAGAGAGAGAGAGAGAGAGAGAGGTCCAAGTCGGCTTTCAATAAGGAGGTATTGTCACGGTTATCCAAGAGAGAGAGAGAGAGAGAGAGAGAGAGAGGGAGAGAGAGAGAGGGGGGTCTACTGACCATGCTCAAGTCGACATTCGATGAGAAGGAATTGTCACTCCTATCCAAAGCGGAGCAACGACTGTCAGTAATTCTGAATAGATCATTAGTAAAACCATAGGTCTAATCGATCACATCCGTCGTTTCGAACAATTATGGGACCGATGTTTCTGTAACGTATGTGGCTGTGTGGGAAAGGTGGAGGGAAGAGCGACTGTGTTTCTTAGACTGAACTCTTCAGCGCTGAGAGAACACAGAAACACAGAAAAAAGAAGAAGAGAAAATGGAGGAGAATATAGAGCTGAGGGAATAGAGAAAGTTGATTGAACAGCGAGTTGAAGAGGGAACACAGAGTTCAGGAATAGAGAGAGCTGATTCAACAGCGAGTTGAGGAGATAACACAGAGTTCAGGGAATAGAGAGAGCTGACTGAACAGCGAGTTGAGGACGGAACACAGAGTTCAGGGAATAGAGAGAGCTGACTGAACAGCGAGTTGAGGAGGGAACACAGAGTTCAGGGAATAGAGAGAGCTGACTGAACAGCGAGTTGAGGAGGGAACACAGAGTACAGGGAATAGAGAGAGCTGATTGAACAGCGAGTTGAGGAGGGAACACAGAGCTGAGGGAATAGAGAGAACTGACTGAACAGCGAGTTGAGGAGATAACACAGAGCTGAGAGAATAGAGAAAACTGATTGAACAGCGAGTTGAGGAGATAACACAGAGCTGAGGGAATAGAGAGAGCTGATTGAACAGCGAGTTGAGGAGGGAGCACAGAGTTGAGAGAATAGAGAGAGCTGACTGAACAGCGAGTTGAGGAGGGAGCACAGAGTTGAGAGAATAGAGAAAGCTGATTGAACAGCGAGTTGAGGAGGGAACACAGAGCTGAGGGAACAGAGAGAGCTGATTGAACAGCGAGTTGAGGAGATAACACAGAGCTGAGGGAATAGAGAGAGCTGATTGAACAGCGAGTTGAGGAGGGAGCACAGAGTTGAGAGAATAGAGAGAGCTGATTGAACAGCGAGTTGAGGAGGGAACACAGAGTTGAGAGAATAGAGAGAGCTGATTGAACTGCGAATTGAGGAGGGAACACAGAGCTGAGGGAATAGAGAGAGCTGATTGAACAGCGAGTTGAGGAGGGAGCACAGAGTTGAGAGAATAGAGAGAGCTGATTGAACAGCGAGTTGAGGAGGGAACACAGAGTTGAGAGAATAGAGAGAGCTGATTGAACTGCGAATTGAGGAGGGAACACAGAGTTCAGGGAATAGAGAGAGCTGATTGAACAGCGAGTTGAGGAGGGAATACAGAGCTGAGGGAATAGAGAGAGCTGATTGAACAGCGAGTTGAGGAGGGAACACAGAGCTGAGGGAATAGAGAGAGTTGATTGAACAGCGAGTTGAGGAGGGAATACAGAGCTGAGGGAATAGAGAGAGCTGATTGAACAGCGAGTTGAGGAGGGAACACAGAGCTGAGGGAATAGAGAGAGCTGATTGAACAGCGAGTTGAGGAGATAACACAGAGCTGAGGGAATAGAGAAAGCTGATTGAACAGCGAGTTGAGGAGATAACACAGAGCTGAGGGAATAGAGAAAGCTGATTGAACAGCGAGTTGAGGAGATAACACAGAGCTGAGGGAATAGAGAGAGCTGATTGAACAGCGAGTTGAGGAGATAACACAGAGTTCAGGGAATAGAGAGAGCTGATTGAACAGCGAGTTGAGGAGGGAGCACAGAGTTGAGGGAATAGAGAGAGCTGATTGAACAGCGAGTTGAGGAGGGAACACAGAGCTGAGGGAATAGAGAAAGCTGATTGAACAGCGAGCTGAGGAGGGACACAGAGCTGAGGATAGAGAGAGCTGTTTGAACAGCGAGTTGAGGGAATAACAGAGCTGAGGGAATAGAAAAGTGATTGAACAGCGAGTTGAGGAGATAACACAGAGCTGAGGAATAGAGAGAGCTGATTGAACAGCGAGTTGAGGAGGGAACACAGAGCTGAGGGAATAGAGAGAGTTGATTGAACAGCGAGTTGAGGAGGGAACACGGAGCTGAGGGAATAGAGAGAGCTGATTGAACAGCGACTTGAGGAGATAACACGGAGCTGAGGGAATAGAGAGAGTTGATTGAACAGCGAGTTGAGGAGGGAACACAGAGCTGAGGGAATAGAGAGAGTTGATTGAACAGCGAGTTGAGGAGGGAACACAGAGCTGAGGGAATAGAGAGAGCTGACTGAACAGCGACTTGAGGAAATAACACGGAGCTGAGGGAATAGAGAGAGCTGATTGAACAGCGAGTTGAGGAGGGAACACAGAGCTGAGGGAATAGAGAGAGCTGATTGAACAGCGAGTTGAGGAGGGAACACAGAGCTGGGGGAAAATAGAGCTGGTGGGACAGAGCTGACATAACATAGAGCAGAGGGAACATTAGGCTGAGGGAATACAGATCCGAGGGAACATAGAGCTAACAAAACGTAGAGTTGGAGGAATATATAGGGTTCATGGAACATAGAGCTGACATAACATTGAGCTAAGGGAACATAGAGCAGAAGGAACACAGAGCTGAAAGAACTTAGAGCTGACATACCATAGAGCTGACAAAACGTAGAGCTGAGGAAACATAGAGCTGGGGAAACATGGAGCTGAAGAGCATGGCTGTGGGATCGTACAGCTGTGGCAACACAGAGCTAAGCAAACATAGAGCAGAGAGACTAGAGACTTGAAGGAACACAGCTGAACAACCACAGAGTTGGAACATAGAACTGAGGGAACACAGAGATGAGTGAACACAGAGCTGAGGGAACATGAAACTGCGGGAAAACAACGCTGAGGACATTCAGCTAAAGTGAAGGTAGAGAGAAGAGAGACTTGAGGGAAAACAGAATTGAGGAACACAGAGCCGAGGGAACACAGGCTGCAGCAACATAAACTGAATGGAAGAGAAAGCTGAGGAAGACGTGAGGGAACACAGAGCTGAGAGAAAACGGAATTGAGGGAACGCGTGCGTTCCTGCGTGCGTACCTGTGAGCGCGCGCGTGCGCACGCGCGGGCGAGTGTGTGTGTGTGTGTGTGTGTGTGTGTGTGTGTGTGTGTGTGTGTGTGTGTGTGTGTAAGATACTAAGAAATAGCACATGTAATTGTGTGCGTATGTGTGAATGTGCGTGCAGGTGAATGTGTGTCGACAAATGATGTTTGTTTGTTTGTTTGCTTATGAAAACCATTTCCAGCGTGGGTTCTTTTCTTTATTTTCTTTTTCTCTCTCCTTTTTTGGGGAGGCAGGGGGTAGTGGATAGGGTCTATTGTCAGTGTGATCAAGCGATTTGGCCAGTGACAGAATGCTATTGATGGCATTGGTTTTGTTTGTTTGTTTGTTTGTTTTTAAGGCAAATGTCTGCTCAAGATTTTGCGATACAGTGCTCTGTCTTAGTGGAGAACTGGATGTTAATAAATTCATCTATCCATCCGTGCGTGCACTCGTGCCTGTGTGCGTGCGTGTGTGTGTGCGTGCGCGCGCGCGCGTGTGTGTGTATGTGTGTGTGTGCCTGTGTATATATATGTGTGTGTGTGTGTGTGTGTGTGTGAGAGAGAGAGAGAGAGAGAAGAGAGAGAGAGAGAGAGAGAGAGAGAGAGAGAGAGAGACAGAGAGAGAGAGTGACAGAGAGAGAGAGAGTGCATATTCTGAATACATTCCTCTCACAACGAACACAGCATTCAAAGTCAAAGTGTACATGGATTACGATTTTAATACAAGGCAAAAAAAATGTCATAGGAAGAAATAGTGTATTGAAATTGAACAAAACAAAACAAAAAAAACTTTGATAAAAACCAAGAACATTGATCAGAATCCCTGAGCATCTAAAAACTAAACGAAACAGAAACAAAACAAAACAAAATCAACAACCTTCTATAACAAAGGTAGACATCGTTCAGTAGAGAAATCAACACGTCACCAGAATCACGACTTGAATTGATTAAAGACAGCAATGTCTTCTTTACATGCAATTATTCGCACACATGCAGAGACCTGCCAATGATATAGTCCCAACGCAGAGTAATATTTTTTTGTTCAAATTTCAGTGTAATCCGAGACTTTCTAGAGCAAGCACTGAACATCCAAAACAGAGTAAAGTGAACACATCACACACGCACGCAAAACAAAAGCGTGAATTCAGAGTGGAAATTATCAGTGTATGTTCGATCATCAAAGTACCCTTTTGTTCTGCCTCCCAAGAACTTCTACGTGATTTTACAGTGTGGTCAGAGATGCTCAGTTGAATGTTAAGGTCCACAACACAATTTGTAAATTAAGTTTCTGCCTTTGTGACACTGAGATCATCTGCTGTCTGCATTCTTAGCAGCCTCCAAATATTCTGTGTCTTACCTTGTATGTGGCATCAGCTCTCACACACTGTCATTTTTCGATGTGAAATATGCCAGTACGTGCAATGCTGAAATCCATTCATCACATTTCACAATGGGTATAATGAACTCCCAGTTTTGAGCTCTTTATGCCTGGATGCCGTTTTGAATAGTCCCCCTTGAATTGTTGTTGGTCACGTGGTTCTTTTTTGACAGGCAGGTTCAATGTCTTCATCACTGGCTAGGTCTTTTTGTTTCGACATGATGATGCTCTACAGTAAATGAATATTGGTCTTCACCTGCATATCTGGTTCTGATTCAACAAAATCTCTCTCTCTCTCTCTCTCTCTCTCTCTCTCTCTCTCTCTCTCTCTCTCTCTCTCTCTCTTTAAAAGAAGAATATTTCCGATTGTTGTACATGGCAGTGTAGTATTATTAGAAAGCGTGCGTGTCTCGTGTCTCGCTTTCAACCCGACTACAGTGTACACGAGAAGAAGTTGTGCTGCTAATATATATATATATATATATATATATATATATATATATATATATATATATATATAGTTACAGGTTGATTCAGGTCTCCATGCGGGTTGGGCACCGCTCCACAAAAGAAAGGCTTAGGCCAGACTGCTTGCATATATTATATATATATATATATATATATAATATAATATAATTAACTAATTAGCTAATAATTATATATATAATTATATATATATATATATATATAATTAGCTAATAAATTCCAAGGGTAAGTAACTGAGCACCATTTCAGCAATTTTCAGAGCAGCTTGGTGTTGCAATGACGGCAAGAAATATTGAATTACATTGCAACACCAAGCAGCTCTGAAAATTGTTGGA
>CM065719.1:83091671-83106671 GCA_033310375.1 Conus canariensis
CTAAACACTGAAACGGGAACGAACTAAGTAGATGATCGGTCATGTTTTGAGATCAACCCTTCAGCCCCCTTGTTGCAGGCAGCAAAGTCTGCCACCAAGCAGTAGGCCTACAACGATGAACATCAGTAACTGCCATTTGCAAGTGACAGTGTTGAACAGAACAATGGCTGTGTGTTCTTGGGAAATTGGTATGATTAGGAATAGAAACTTTGGGGATCACAGTAACTAAAGATGTACTCCAGACTTCAGTGGACTCATGATGTTGGTAAAGTGGAAGAGGTGTGTAAACAATGGGTTTATAAACAGTTTTAGTTCTGCATCATTGTCAGTGTTTTGTGATTTGATCTACAAACTGTCTCAAGTGATGCATTCTGCTGGAATGGAAGCGGAGATTCTGTTGGACGGGTAAGCGTTATTGTTATTCATAAACTGTCTTAAACGGCCATTTGTTTCAAGAAGTTCTGCCTGATACTGAGTATTACATTGCATTGACAGCAATTTTGGTTTATGTTTTTGCGTTTTCCGTAATGTATACGGTTTTGGGGCTCGGAATATGGGAAAAAGTACTTTTCAATATGGGAAGTTGTAAAATGAGGAAAATTGGGTAGACACCTATGGTGTCATGATGCATGCTTTGCGTCCGCCATGATTGTGGCCATATCATACATGATCAGATCCATTCCTGTCAGTCTTGGTTCATCTTCTCACAGTTGTCATATTGTCATGATGGTGGACACATTCTACGTGCTAAGACGTGTCCCTGTCACTCTCAGCTCATCTCCCCATGGTGGCGCGCTGTCTTGGTGCTCTGAAAGTCTGATCAATACTGATTCAATGTGTAGGCCAGTTGTTTCCTGAGTTTTGCTAGTCAGCCCTGCCACAGTGAGTTTCGACGCTTTCCTGATAGAGAGGAGGAGCATGCAGCGAATGACAAAAAGCAGAGACTGTTCCAGATGTGTGGAACCTGGCTACACAAAGCTCTGTCGGCTGCATGGCTTCAAATTTTAATTCTGGTTCTGACAAAAAAAGTTTTGTGTTGTTTGCTATGCGACCAGATTTAGGTATACATGATTTATTACGAAGATACGAGAGCTAAGGAGGAAGACTGCCACTGAAATATAACCACAAAAAAAGAAACTAAAAAAAAAAAAAAAAAAAGAAAACACACACGAACGCGCGCGCGCGCGCACAGAGAGAGAGAGAGAGAGAGAGAGAGAGAGAGAGAGAGAGAGAGAGAGAGAGAGAGAGAGAGAGCCAGTCTGTACTCTACTCCTGCAAGATAGTTCCAGAGCTGTAACTTATTCTGCCCAGCATGCTATCCACTCAGGAATTCTTCAAACTGGATCTGTAGTACCGCGGTCTGCTTCTCATTATTTGACATTGCCATGTTCTCTGCGAGTATCCAATTTGCTGCTTTGTGCATTTGTTTACGCCTGTGCTTTGTGATGTCTGAAGGAGCGATGTTTGTCCACAATTCACTCGTCTGTTTTGTAATTGTGTCCTTCCATGACAATGAGGAGGCTTGCCCTGGCATTTGGGGATACAAAAATCAATTCACTATCAAGGCAACTTCTAGGTACAACAAGAGATTGACAACTCACCATCAATATCTGATTACATCAGGATAATAACGATTCATCATACATCAGGATAATAACGATTCATCATACATCAGGATAATAACGATTCATCATTAAAGCAAAGTTGAGGTACAACAGGACAATGACAACTCACCATCAAAGCAATCTCTAGGTACAACAGGACAATGACAACTCACCATCAAAGCAATCTCTAGGTACAACAGGACAAAGACAACTCACCATCAAAGCAATCCTAGGTACAACAGGACAATGACAACTCACCATCAAAGCAATCTCTAGGTACAACAGGACAATGACAACTCACCATCAAAGCAATATCTAGGTACAACAGGACAATGACAACTCACCATCACAGAAATGTCAAGGTACAAAAGGGCGGTAACAACTTATCGTCAAAGAAATGTCAAAGTACAACAGGACCCTTAAAAAACTCACCCATCATAGAAATGTCAAGGTACAACAGGGGGCGGTAAACAACTCATCGTCAAAGAAATGTCAAGGTACAACAGGGCATGAACAACTCACCATCATAGAAAATGTCAAGGTATACACACAGGGCGGTAACAACTCATCGTCAAAGAAATGTCAAGGTACAACAGGGCATGAACAACTCACCATCATAGAAATGTCAAGGTACAACAGGGCATGAACAACTCATCGTCAAAGCGACATTCGGACACGACAGGACATTGGCCACTCACAATTAAAGTGTTGTTCAGGTCTTTCTTGAGCTCGCGGGGATGGCCAGTGTACATCAGGAGGGAGCAGTAATACAAAAGCAGAATCACGATCTGGTGCACCTCGAACGGCAATATCAAGCAGGAACCGCGCTGCAAACAAAACAACTGCCTATCGGATCGCTCTTGTAGATTTGAAATAACGAACAAGAAGGGTAACTCTTGCTTCCCTCATGATGAAATAAATGCACGTCCTTAACTCCAAACGAATGCTGCTTAGGAGATCGAGTCGCCTAGCAGAAATCGCAACAGCAGCGCGGAAAAAACAAACAATGAGATATCCTTCGTGGTGAGCGATATAATCCGTCCTTCTCTCTTTGTGTGAATCTTTTGTAGGCTTGTGGAGGGCCTTGAAAATGGATGTGAGGTACAGGTTAAAAAAAAACAACATTTGACAAACAAGGCGTGTCTCCTTGTTCCATCTGTGAGCTCTGTGTGGCGATTTCTGCTAGGTGAATCGACGTCGTAAGCAGCATTCATTTGGAAATTATGGGCTTGTATTTATTTCATCATGGGGAGCAAGAGTTACTCAACTTGTTCGTTATTTTACTGTTTACACTTCTCTGCCTCATTTAAGATTCCGTTTCTTGTAGATTTTGATTTGTAAACACAGACCAATTTTTTACCTGTACCTAAAGGCTCTTTTGGTGTGAAAAAAGGGAGATTTTGACCTGGGATTCTGGGCAATGAATTAGTTCAATGCCATGTCTGAAAAGATAAGGAAATCATCCATGATTTATGAAATCCTTATGTTCCTATGCTTTGGCATGCTTTGGAACCTGATCATAGTGTGTGGACTCGGATCTATACACCTCAAGCTCACCTTTTCCACCAGCAAAATACAATTACATGTCTGACTAATAAAGGAATGTCACTGACATTGGCAAAGCCAAAATTTGTCATGTTGGTAATAAAACTGTCTCCATGAATTCGATGATACCAAAGGGAGTAATCCACAAAATTCTTTTCTGTTCTGTTGTCTGCACACAAAAGACAAAAATTAGATAAAAACCACACACACGCGCGCACACACACACACACACACACACACACACACACACACACACACACACACACACACACACACACACACACGATTTCACTGGTTTCTTTGAATTTAAGTTTTCAGAACAGCAACATTTTATCTACCCTCCTGATGCTGAATTTTTTTTGCCAGCTGAATATACTTTACCCTGTCATTTGCTTGCGGTAAAAGATCTAGGCAGCTTATTCTACGGTTGATGTAGAATTCTCTAGTAAAGTTTGTCAGTTTTCCACAACAAAGCTGGTGTGCAGTCTGTCACATTTTCATTTGGTTTTCCATGTGTGCCGATCATTTTACCATAGCGTCTTATCATTGTTGTTGCTTTAGTAGCTTTCATACAGCAAATTTCTAACCAGTTATAGTATTAATCAACTGCCCCTCAATAGGTTTTAAGTTTTAGTGAAAACAAATCTGCCCCTAACTTTTCCCAAGGTAAACTGCACGGGGCATAGTGCTACCAAACTTTTTCCGAAAGTAAATTGTAAGTTGAATAGAGCTACCCAACTTTTCCCAAGGTAAACTGCACGGGGGATAGTGCTACCAAACCTTTTCCGAAGGTAAATTGTAAGTTGAATAGAGCTACCCAACTTTTCCCAAGGTAAACTGGACGATGGATAGTGTTCCCAATTTTTCCCAAGGGAGGCTGGACGGTGGAGTTGGCTTCAGTGACTCGCTCTTTTGTTTAATCGTTTTTCCCAGCAAGTTTTACGGTTGTCCATAAGTGTGCCCCCCGTCCCCCCTCCCTCCCCCCCCCTCCCTCCCTTACTGTTGATTCAGTCAAGACCACCCAAGACACTTCAGGCATAAAACTAGAACAAAGCACAACAAGGCTGAAACACTGTCTGGAACAGTTTAACTCATCATCTTCACTTCTCTGTTTTAATTAAATCTGTTAAAACTGGCCTTAAAAAGCTTTTCAACCTTGACTTAATAACACCAAAGCATATACACTCTCTTATGACTCTCAGCGAGGGTACAGACGACATTAAACATTTTAGTATCTCATTCAGCTTTCTTTCCGTTTGATGTCCAGTTCATGTTCCTTTTACACCGGATAAATTCTTTCAAGGGCAAGAGGTCATGGTGAAATCTTGTCAAATCATGTACGGCCATTTCTTTTTTTTTTTCTGTCCCTATACTAAAAAAATAGTAACATACTCTGATTGGCGGAAGAAGCCCCCGGCACTCTCCTCTCTGTGTGACCTCTGACAAAGAAGAGTTCCATTTCCGCTTTGTTGTCGTTCTTGTTCTTTTTTCTTTTGTTGTTGTTGTTTGTTTTCACAAGACAGAAATGTTTGCTTTCTTGCAATTTGACAAAGATTAATTTCCATGAAAAAGGTGCAGGAAAATAAACAAGAACACTACAAAACCAATAGCTTCCATTCATTTGACTGATCGATCTGGCTGAGGAAATATGTCAAACAAACGAGTGCAGGTCATGTATACTCACAAGTATCATTGGCAACAAGCAATGCTTTGATAGCTTAGCATTCTTTCACTCTAACACGCAACTGATCGTCAATCTTTATGCTTGCGCAGCCATTGTACTTACCGGATTCTTCTTCTTCGTGATCATGTCGTCAGTGATGTACACATTAATTAATGCTGTCTATTTACTCATCGCACATTAGTTATATCTGGATTAAGTCACTCCAAGGTTTAATCACTCATGCGCGCATTGTAAATCATTTGAGCATGAAATAGTAAGCGCTAAAATAAGAACAACCTGGGTGTTAATAATCAGGTGCTTGTGTTTTCATCACTTAATCAAACCAACGAATGACCCACCTCTTTCAGGGCCGCAATAGCAAGCATCGCCACAACCAAAGACAGGATCGACGGCAGTTCCAAGCAGATAACCGTTTCTGTAATATAATGGAAACAGAAAACAAAAAAGAAAGCGCTGAAAATAAAGTAAAAGGGTCAACTGGAACTTTACCGGTGAAAACGTGGAAGTATGGTTTACTGATTCAAGCGGTGCTGAAGATTTCACTGAAACCCAGTGCACAATTTTCTCTTCTTTCCATTTTCTTTCTCATTTTTTTCTCCCCCTCCTCCCCTCCCTCTTTTACTATGTCTTTTTTCTGTACCTTTTTTCTGGGGTTGCTTCCCCTATTGCTGTGAATGTGATGGTTTAACTTTGTGGTGAATTTCTTTTCTTCAAATTTGTTTTGGAGAGAATTTAACACTGTTTTGTTTGGTGTCAATGTTCAACGATGGATTGATAGTATGTCTAACTTAGATGTGTATGAAATAAGAGAACACCTTCAGCGCATAAACATAGAACTATGAATAGACATATGCATTTCTCCTCGACATGAAAAGCATTATGGTATTCATTTTGATGAGCAAGTTTGTTGAGGACAAATCTAATAACGGTATTCTTTGCTCTTTAAAACATCTTTGGGTTCTTTGTCCAGATTCCATTTCAAGAAATGGTTTTGAATAATCAGATTTACAGTAAAACGCATTGTTCATTCAATCGTAAAAAGTCTTTAAAAAAAAACCAGAAAAAAGAAATAAAACAATGTTTGCAATGCCCTCTTGGATTTTGTCTCTTAATGGAATTGCATATTTGACATTCTGAGATTAACATTTTCTTTTCAAAGGTAGACATACCTCCCATCAGTGAAGACTGTAAAATGGACCTTTAAAATACAGACCATTTGTCATCAGTTGGTAACACCACCTTCTCAGTATCTACTTTGAACTCATTACAAGTGCAAATCTTTATTAAGCTCAGTGAATGAAAATGAATAAATACATCTCAGTTCCTTAAATCAGACGCACTCGCGCGCGCCCGTACGTACACACACACACACACACACACACACACACACACAAACACACAAACACACACCACACAAACACACACACACACACACACACACACACACACACACACACACACACACACACACACACACACACTGAAATTTGCATGTTGGATCGAACTACACACGATAGAGGCAGCTTCGAAGCTACGGAACAATGCTCTCAGCTTTTGAAAGATGATAGCTTAAGGTGTTTTTTTTTTTTTTTTTTTTTTTTTTTTTTACGATGCCAGCAATGGACAGACATGTTTTATTACCCAGTATTACTGAAAATCAGTGACTTTCAGTGGCGGCGGAAGCTGTCCAGGACTGGGGGGGGGGGGGGGGGGGGGGGGGGGGGGGGGGGGGGGGGGGGGGGGGGGGGGCAATGGATATTTCAAATCATTGAACTCCGACAATCATAATATGTCAATGTTCGATAAAAAAAAATAAAAATAAATAAAAAATAAAAAAATTCCAGCATGCAATATTCCCCACACACACACACACACACACACACACACACACACACACACACACACAACACACACACACACACACTTAAAATAAACTTTGTATAGCTGCAATTAAAACGTTGCAGAAACTGAGACAGAGAGAGCGAGCGAGAGAAAGAGAGAGAGAGGAGGGGGGGGGAACAACTGTCAGACTTTCTGACTGAATAACGTAATAACATACCTTCTCTCCATATTAACTAGACATTAGGCACCGTAAAATGCAGTTACTAAGTCACGATTGTCACAGTCTGTACATTAGGGGGTTACACCAACAGCTGGGAGGTTACACCTTTACACATTTAATTTTCCGAAGTAACTTTGACGTCGTTCATTTCTGCAAATGAACTCGGAAGAAATTTCAGCGAGATTAAGCTGATCAGCCTTGTCTTTGAACACATGCATAATGAGACAGTTGTTTAGGCGCTCCTGAATCATAGTGCTTCGGAGGTATGTTTTGACCCGCTTCAAGGCAGAAAAACTGCATTCAGCTGTTGCAGTTGTAACTGAAATGGTCAAGTACAGCCTGATAAGTTTGTCTACCTCACTCAACATTCTTTTAACAGTGTCAGAAGCTGTCAGTTCTTCTAGCAGTGCCTCAAAGATGGACTTCTTGTTGTCCCCCAGAGCATGTGGAAGGATGGCCAACTGTGTTTTGAGTCTGTCCATGTCAATGTCCGCAGCATATGTGTCTTTGATCTCTTGAGGAATTTCTGGATTCTTTCTTGCAGCTCCGTCACCCAAGAGAATGTCAATCTTCCTTGGCAACTTAAGACTTTGCTGGTCAAAACTGCGCTGTATATGCTCTTTGACGTTGTCTATGGCCTCGTAGTACTGCTGTCTGTAATAAGCAGAAGGGTCAGAGTAGCTCATCAAGTCTTCGTGGAGGCTGTCTCTGTCTCGGAATGCGGGACTCATCACACACGTTTGCAGCCTTGGTTGAGACGTCGGCAAAAAACGTCTGGAAACTTTTATCCTGGCGCATACTTTCAAGCGTTCTCAGACAGGGGTTTGCAGCGTTTGGTGCATCCACACAGGACGTTTGTTTCCTTTGAACAGCAGTCGCCAGCTCTTCAGTCACAGCAAAGACATCCCATGAAAGTGAGAGCCCAAGACAGGTGGAGAACTGCTACGTAAGTGCTGGAAGGCCAGTTGCCCTCCTGGCATACTCATCATGTCCTTGTGAGACTAGTTCAAGTGTTTCTTGCAAAGCCGCATAGTTCTCAATGAGAGAGTCAAAAACTCTTGTTCGAACAGTCCACATTGTTGGACACAGTGGTTTAATGGACGGGCCTGCACGAAGTTGATGTTTCATGTTGGATTGTTTCAAAAAAGGATCTGTCGTTTTGGTGAGTATTTGATCAACTGAATGACCTCTGTGGCAAAGTCAAGGGCATCTCTTATTACTTTGACCTTTCTGTAAGCCTCTTGTAACACAAGATAGACTGAGTGTGCCAAACAGTGTACGTACACTGCTGACGGGACCTCATTCTTCGAACCCTTTTGCAACTCCTGAAACGTGACCCATTTTGGATAATATTTCTTTTTATCACTTTTTTTTAATTTTTCTTTTCCATCCTTCACTGGCCTCTTTGGTTGTCGGTTTAATTGTGACTTCCGCCGTAGCGTACGGATGGGGTGGAGGTGGGGGTGGGGAGGATGGGAGATAACATGCAATTATAGGCTGTGTTCTGAATCAGAAACCATGGCTGGACTGTCACAACACAACGTGCTATGACCTCTATGGTCGTTCACGCTACAGGGCTGATTAGCTTCCATTGTCAGTGAAGGACTTCTGAGAGAGAGAGAGAGAGAGAGAGAGAGAGAGAGAGGTCCAAGTCGGCTTTCAATAAGGAGGTATTGTCACGGTTATCCAAGAGAGAGAGAGAGAGAGAGAGAGAGAGGGAGAGAGAGAGAGGGGGGTCTACTGACCATGCTCAAGTCGACATTCGATGAGAAGGAATTGTCACTCCTATCCAAAGCGGAGCAACGACTGTCAGTAATTCTGAATAGATCATTAGTAAAACCATAGGTCTAATCGATCACATCCGTCGTTTCGAACAATTATGGGACCGATGTTTCTGTAACGTATGTGGCTGTGTGGGAAAGGTGGAGGGAAGAGCGACTGTGTTTCTTAGACTGAACTCTTCAGCGCTGAGAGAACACAGAAACACAGAAAAAAGAAGAAGAGAAAATGGAGGAGAATATAGAGCTGAGGGAATAGAGAAAGTTGATTGAACAGCGAGTTGAAGAGGGAACACAGAGTTCAGGGAATAGAGAGAGCTGATTCAACAGCGAGTTGAGGAGATAACACAGAGTTCAGGGAATAGAGAGAGCTGACTGAACAGCGAGTTGAGGACGGAACACAGAGTTCAGGGAATAGAGAGAGCTGACTGAACAGCGAGTTGAGGAGGGAACACAGAGTTCAGGGAATAGAGAGAGCTGACTGAACAGCGAGTTGAGGAGGGAACACAGAGTACAGGGAATAGAGAGAGCTGATTGAACAGCGAGTTGAGGAGGGAACACAGAGCTGAGGGAATAGAGAGAACTGACTGAACAGCGAGTTGAGGAGATAACACAGAGCTGAGAGAATAGAGAAAACTGATTGAACAGCGAGTTGAGGAGATAACACAGAGCTGAGGGAATAGAGAGAGCTGATTGAACAGCGAGTTGAGGAGGGAGCACAGAGTTGAGAGAATAGAGAGAGCTGACTGAACAGCGAGTTGAGGAGGGAGCACAGAGTTGAGAGAATAGAGAAAGCTGATTGAACAGCGAGTTGAGGAGGGAACACAGAGCTGAGGGAACAGAGAGAGCTGATTGAACAGCGAGTTGAGGAGATAACACAGAGCTGAGGGAATAGAGAGAGCTGATTGAACAGCGAGTTGAGGAGGGAGCACAGAGTTGAGAGAATAGAGAGAGCTGATTGAACAGCGAGTTGAGGAGGGAACACAGAGTTGAGAGAATAGAGAGAGCTGATTGAACTGCGAATTGAGGAGGGAACACAGAGCTGAGGGAATAGAGAGAGCTGATTGAACAGCGAGTTGAGGAGGGAGCACAGAGTTGAGAGAATAGAGAGAGCTGATTGAACAGCGAGTTGAGGAGGGAACACAGAGTTGAGAGAATAGAGAGAGCTGATTGAACTGCGAATTGAGGAGGGAACACAGAGTTCAGGGAATAGAGAGAGCTGATTGAACAGCGAGTTGAGGAGGGAATACAGAGCTGAGGGAATAGAGAGAGCTGATTGAACAGCGAGTTGAGGAGGGAACACAGAGCTGAGGGAATAGAGAGAGTTGATTGAACAGCGAGTTGAGGAGGGAATACAGAGCTGAGGGAATAGAGAGAGCTGATTGAACAGCGAGTTGAGGAGGGAACACAGAGCTGAGGGAATAGAGAGAGCTGATTGAACAGCGAGTTGAGGAGATAACACAGAGCTGAGGGAATAGAGAAAGCTGATTGAACAGCGAGTTGAGGAGATAACACAGAGCTGAGGGAATAGAGAAAGCTGATTGAACAGCGAGTTGAGGAGATAACACAGAGCTGAGGGAATAGAGAGAGCTGATTGAACAGCGAGTTGAGGAGATAACACAGAGTTCAGGGAATAGAGAGAGCTGATTGAACAGCGAGTTGAGGAGGGAGCACAGAGTTGAGGGAATAGAGAGAGCTGATTGAACAGCGAGTTGAGGAGGGAACACAGAGCTGAGGGAATAGAGAAAGCTGATTGAACAGCGAGCTGAGGAGGGAACACAGAGCTGAGGGAATAGAGAGAGCTGTTTGAACAGCGAGTTGAGGAGAAACACAGAGCGAGGAATAGAAAGCTGATTGAACAGCGAGTTGAGGAGATAACACAGAGCTGAGGGAATAGAGAGAGCTGATTGAACAGCGAGTTGAGGAGGGAACACAGAGCTGAGGGAATAGAGAGAGTTGATTGAACAGCGAGTTGAGGAGGGAACACGGAGCTGAGGGAATAGAGAGAGCTGATTGAACAGCGACTTGAGGAGATAACACGGAGCTGAGGGAATAGAGAGAGTTGATTGAACAGCGAGTTGAGGAGGGAACACAGAGCTGAGGGAATAGAGAGAGTTGATTGAACAGCGAGTTGAGGAGGGAACACAGAGCTGAGGGAATAGAGAGAGCTGACTGAACAGCGACTTGAGGAAATAACACGGAGCTGAGGGAATAGAGAGAGCTGATTGAACAGCGAGTTGAGGAGGGAACACAGAGCTGAGGGAATAGAGAGAGCTGATTGAACAGCGAGTTGAGGAGGGAACACAGAGCTGGGGGGAAAATAGAGCTGGTGGGACAGAGCTGACATAACATAGAGCAGAGGGAACATTAGGCTGAGGGAATACAGATCCGAGGGAACATAGAGCTAACAAAACGTAGAGTTGGAGGAATATATAGGGTTCATGGAACATAGAGCTGACATAACATTGAGCTAAGGGAACATAGAGCAGAAGGAACACAGAGCTGAAAGAACTTAGAGCTGACATACCATAGAGCTGACAAAACGTAGAGCTGAGGAAACATAGAGCTGGGGAAACATGGAGCTGAAGAGCATGGCTGTGGGATCGTACAGCTGTGGCAACACAGAGCTAAGCAAACATAGAGCAGAGAGACTAGAGACTTGAAGGAACACAGCTGAACAACCACAGAGTTGGAACATAGAACTGAGGGAACACAGAGATGAGTGAACACAGAGCTGAGGGAACATGAAACTGCGGGAAAACAACGCTGAGGACATTCAGCTAAAGTGAAGGTAGAGAGAAGAGAGACTTGAGGGAAAACAGAATTGAGGAACACAGAGCCGAGGGAACACAGGCTGCAGCAACATAAACTGAATGGAAGAGAAAGCTGAGGAAGACGTGAGGGAACACAGAGCTGAGAGAAAACGGAATTGGGGGAACGCGTGCGTTCCTGCGTGCGTACCTGTGAGCGCGCGCGTGCGCACGCGCGGGCGAGTGTGTGTGTGTGTGTGTGTGTGTGTGTGTGTGTGTGTGTGTGTGTGTGTGTGTGTGTGTAAGATACTAAGAAATAGCACATGTAATTGTGTGCGTATGTGTGAATGTGCGTGCAGGTGAATGTGTGTCGACAAATGATGTTTGTTTGTTTGTTTGCTTATGAAAACCATTTCCAGCGTGGGTTCTTTTCTTTATTTTCTTTTTCTCTCTCCTTTTTTGGGGGAGGCAGGGGGTAGTGGATAGGGTCTATTGTCAGTGTGATCAAGCGATTTGGCCAGTGACAGAATGCTATTGATGGCATTGGTTTTGTTTGTTTGTTTGTTTGTTTTTAAGGCAAATGTCTGCTCAAGATTTTGCGATACAGTGCTCTGTCTTAGTGGAGAACTGGATGTTAATAAATTCATCTATCCATCCGTGCGTGCACTCGTGCCTGTGTGCGTGCGTGTGTGTGTGCGTGCGCGCGCGCGCGTGTGTGTGTATGTGTGTGTGTGCCTGTGTATATATATGTGTGTGGTGTGTGTGTGTGTGTGTGAGGAGAGAGAGAGAGAGAGAGAGAGAGAGAGAGAGAGAGAGAGAAGAGAGACAGAGAGAGAGAGTGACAGAGAGAGAGAGAGTGCATATTCTGAATACATTCCTCTCACAACGAACACAGCATTCAAAGTCAAAGTGTACATGGATTACGATTTTAATACAAGGCAAAAAAAATGTCATAGGAAGAAATAGTGTATTGAAATTGAACAAAACAAAACAAAAAAAACTTTGATAAAAACCAAGAACATTGATCAGAATCCCTGAGCATCTAAAAACTAAACGAAACAGAAACAAAACAAAACAAAATCAACAACCTTCTATAACAAAGGTAGACATCGTTCAGTAGAGAAATCAACACGTCACCAGAATCACGACTTGAATTGATTAAAGACAGCAATGTCTTCTTTACATGCAATTATTCGCACACATGCAGAGACCTGCCAATGATATAGTCCCAACGCAGAGTAATATTTTTTTGTTCAAATTTCAGTGTAATCCGAGACTTTCTAGAGCAAGCACTGAACATCCAAAACAGAGTAAAGTGAACACATCACACACGCACGCAAAACAAAAGCGTGAATTCAGAGTGGAAATTATCAGTGTATGTTCGATCATCAAAGTACCCTTTTGTTCTGCCTCCCAAGAACTTCTACGTGATTTTACAGTGTGGTCAGAGATGCTCAGTTGAATGTTAAGGTCCACAACACAATTTGTAAATTAAGTTTCTGCCTTTGTGACACTGAGATCATCTGCTGTCTGCATTCTTAGCAGCCTCCAAATATTCTGTGTCTTACCTTGTATGTGGCATCAGCTCTCACACACTGTCATTTTTCGATGTGAAATATGCCAGTACGTGCAATGCTGAAATCCATTCATCACATTTCACAATGGGTATAATGAACTCCCAGTTTTGAGCTCTTTATGCCTGGATGCCGTTTTGAATAGTCCCCCTTGAATTGTTGTTGGTCACGTGGTTCTTTTTTGACAGGCAGGTTCAATGTCTTCATCACTGGCTAGGTCTTTTTGTTTCGACATGATGATGCTCTACAGTAAATGAATATTGGTCTTCACCTGCATATCTGGTTCTGATTCAACAAAATCTCTCTCTCTCTCTCTCTCTCTCTCTCTCTCTCTCTCTCTCTCTCTCTCTCTCTCTCTCTCTCTCTTTAAAAGAAGAATATTTCCGATTGTTGTACATGGCAGTGTAGTATTATTAGAAAGCGTGCGTGTCTCGTGTCTCGCTTTCAACCCGACTACAGTGTACACGAGAAGAAGTTGTGCTGCTAATATATATATATATATATATATATATATATATATATATATATATATATATATATATAGTTACAGGTTGATTCAGGTCTCCATGCGGGTTGGGCACCGCTCCACAAAAGAAAGGCTTAGGCCAGACTGCTTGCAATATATATATATATATATATATATATTAATATATATATAATTAACTAATTAGCTAATAATTATATATATAATTATATATATATATATATATATAATTAGCTAATAAATTCCAAGGGTAAGTAACTGAGCACCATTTCAGCAATTTTCAGAGCAGCTTGGTGTTGCAATGACGGCAAGAAATATTGAATTACATTGCAACACCAAGCAGCTCTGAAAATTGTTGGAATGGTGCTCATTACTTACCCTTGGAATTTATTAGTTTATCATAGTATAGTCCCTTGCGGATTCATTCCAAGAACTGGCCCTCAGCACTTGTGTCTAAGATTTCATATTTTTATAGTTTTTATTTTTCACAAGAAAATGTAGCTTATTTTGTTATTTCATACATTTTTTTTTGCTTTTGTTTCTCAAATGGACCTTTAGTGGATTTTTTTTTAAATTCAACAAACATACTATGGTACTAAACACCAGCCTTTTTCTGGGATAGCATTCTGCTTAAAATTTAAAAGGCAGAAAACTGAACTCGGGATTGTTTCAAATCGCAAAATAAACGCGATCAGAATTCGAAATACCGGTATAAAACAAAGCGTGATGTCTTAGTTCATTTTTAACTTGTTGCGAATTGTCTGTCTCTCGGAGACTGTAATATTACTAAAAGCTCATTGTGAGAAGTATTCTTCTTTAATCCCCGTCCACCCACTTACACACATATTGTTAGTCAGGCAGACTTGACTGCCACTGCACTCACGAAAATTTAACTACCCCAACATCTTATACTGCAAATACCAAAACTATATCCACCGTATATTTCAATCATGGTCATAGTAACAAGCTTCGGTTATGTTTATGTATCTATATATAAAACAAAGATTAAAAACAACAAACTTGCTTTATTATTCCCAACATTTCGGCCTGTAATAGGTCTTCCTCGGGCGATTTATTGACAAGAATCCACAATTTTTTTTTAAAGTAAGAAGCCCACTTACGAAAGGGGCGTAAGAGGCGAATTCTGAAATCATGCCTTTGCGGATAAAAAAAAAAAGTGATTAAAGCAAGCATCTTGTCAAAAACAATTGTTGTGAGACTTGTACCTTTAGATTTCCTCAACTGCGCTTACACAGTCTCATCATACATATCTAATTATTATATGTGTGTCGTCTATACGCCTGTGAACCTTTAAACTCTAGACAGTACAACTCCTTCACTGCTAACAGGTCCGTTCTTTTGGTGTCGCGAGAGGATTTGAAAAGGAAAACAAAAGGGACCGCTTGGTTATCGCTGCACTTTTAAATGTGTGTCCAATAACATTTGTCCTATCGGGACCTTGTTCTGGGACCGGAAAGCTTAACTACGTCTCAGCACATTATTTTCATTTCCAAAGTAA
>CM065719.1:83109171-83129171 GCA_033310375.1 Conus canariensis
GTTTTTTTTTATCCCGCCATTAAGGCAGCCATACTCCATCTTCGGGGAAGGTGCATGCTATGTGTAATGTGTCATCCATACCAACGGCCAAACTGGCCTTCTCTTCCGAACGTTGGTGATGGGATTTTACGTGTGTGCAAGATGTTGTGCGTGCGTTCATACACGGAACCTCGGTTTATAGTCTCATTCGAAGAACTGTATGGGAAATGGAGTCAGAACCAATGTTAACTCCTAGGGAAAAATCGCCCTGTACCGAAATTCGAACCCGCAACCCCAGGATCACGATTCCGGCGCTCTACCAACTGAGCTATTCCGGCCCCCGGCTGTCTTCGGAATCCCTTCCACAATGCAGAGCTATGCGCGCTTGCAGACATTCTAGGGCTAACAAGAACGAACATCTGATCTGATGAGATCGACAGCTATGTCTTCTTCAGTCCTAATAACGAAGAACAGACGATACAGAAAGCACGAAACAATCGTCCCCCGGAAACAGTCAGTATTTTCATGCTGAGAAGCATCACTTTCTCAAGTTTAGTTTTTCGTACATGGCGTCCCACTTCATGACCATTTGGTAAGAATTTACTACACGCTTCCGGCTCAGTGTGTCACACCTGGCGAATTGTCGTTCAAGCACATTGTAATTATGAATGTGACCCAAATAACACATTTTTACAACACCACCACACACGCAGACACACAGACATAAAGACATACATACATTCATGCGCGCTCGCGAACACACACACACACACACACACACACACACACACACACACACACCACATTCATACGCGCGCGAGCGCACACACACTAACACACACACACACACACACACACACACACACACACACACACACACACACACACACGCACACACACATACATACACACTAACACACACGCGCACAAACACACACACACACACACACACACACACACACACACACACACACACACACACACACACACACACACACACACACACACACACACACACACACACACACACACACACAGTCACTGGCACCCACTATGCATGTCAGTCTCACCCTGAAACAGACAGCCAGGGTAAGACCTCCGACGCAAACAGCGGCCAGAGTGTCTGTGTCGGCTTCTAGGATCATCTCCTGCAGCCGGGGTAACTGGGCCTGAAAAGTACAGCAGCACGTGTCACATAGGTGTCAACCTATACGGTTTTCCCGTATTGCTGTACGGGAAATCTACGATTTCGAGTCTGTACGGCCGTATACAAGTTTCAATGCGGGTAAAACTGATTTATACGGGCAAATCTTAAATCACTGAGGCAAACTTCAAGGTGAACAAATTTTTATGGCAGACGACACGGACTCTAAACACTGAAACGGGAACGAACTAAGTAGATGATCGGTCATGTTTTGAGATCAACCCTTCAGCCCCCTTGTTGCAGGCAGCAAAGTCTGCCACCAAGCAGTAGGCCTACAACGATGAACATCAGTAACTGCCATTTGCAAGTGACAGTGTTGAACAGAACAATGGCTGTGTGTTCTTGGGAAATTGGTATGATTAGGAATAGAAACTTTGGGGATCACAGTAACTAAAGATGTACTCCAGACTTCAGTGGACTCATGATGTTGGTAAAGTGGAAGAGTGTGTAAACAATGGGTTTATAAACAGTTTTAGTTCTGCATCATTGTCAGTGTTTTGTGATTTGATCTACAAACTGTCTCAAGTGATGCATTCTGCTGGAATGGAAGCGGAGATTCTGTTGGACGGGTAAGCGTTATTGTTATTCATAAACTGTCTTAAACGGCCATTTGTTTCAAGAAGTTCTGCCTGATACTGAGTATTACATTGCATTGACAGCAATTTTGGTTTATGTTTTTGCGTTTTCCGTAATGTATACGGTTTTGGGGCTCGGAATATGGGAAAAAGTACTTTTCAATATGGGAAGTTGTAAAATGAGGAAAATTGGGTAGACACCTATGGTGTCATGATGCATGCTTTGCGTCCGCCATGATTGTGGCCATATCATACATGATCAGATCCATTCCTGTCAGTCTTGGTTCATCTTCTCACAGTTGTCATATTGTCATGATGGTGGACACATTCTACGTGCTAAGACGTGTCCCTGTCACTCTCAGCTCATCTCCCCATGGTGGCGCGCTGTCTTGGTGCTCTGAAAGTCTGATCAATACTGATTCAATGTGTAGGCCAGTTGTTTCCTGAGTTTTGCTAGTCAGCCCTGCCACAGTGAGTTTCGACGCTTTCCTGATAGAGAGGAGGAGCATGCAGCGAATGACAAAAAGCAGAGACTGTTCCAGATGTGTGGAACCTGGCTACACAAAGCTCTGTCGGCTGCATGGCTTCAAATTTTAATTCTGGTTCTGACAAAAAAAGTTTTGTGTTGTTTGCTATGCGACCAGATTTAGGTATACATGATTTATTACGAAGATACGAGAGCTAAGGAGGAAGACTGCCACTGAAATATAACCACAAAAAAAGAAAAATAAAAAAAAAAAAAAAAAAAAGAAAACACACACGAACGCGCGCGCGCGCGCACAGAGAGAGAGGAGAGAGAGGAGAGAGAGAGAGAGAGAGAGAGAGAGAGAGAGAGAGAGAGAGAGAAGAGCCAGTCTGTACTCTACTCCTGCAAGATAGTTCCAGAGCTGTAACTTATTCTGCCCAGCATGCTATCCACTCAGGAATTCTTCAAACTGGATCTGTAGTACCGCGGTCTGCTTCTCATTATTTGACATTGCCATGTTCTCTGCGAGTATCCAATTTGCTGCTTTGTGCATTTGTTTACGCCTGTGCTTTGTGATGTCTGAAGGAGCGATGTTTGTCCACAATTCACTCGTCTGTTTTGTAATTGTGTCCTTCCATGACAATGAGGAGGCTTGCCCTGGCATTTGGGGATACAAAAATCAATTCACTATCAAGGCAACTTCTAGGTACAACAAGAGATTGACAACTCACCATCAATATCTGATTACATCAGGATAATAACGATTCATCATACATCAGGATAATAACGATTCATCATACATCAGGATAATAACGATTCATCATTAAAGCAAAGTTGAGGTACAACAGGACAATGACAACTCACCATCAAAGCAATCTCTAGGTACAACAGGACAATGACAACTCACCATCAAAGCAATCTCTAGGTACAACAGGACAAAGACAACTCACCACCCATCAAAGCCAATCTCACTAGGTACAACAGGAAGCAATGACACAAACACCATCAAAGCAATCTCTAGGTACAACAGGACAATGACAACTCACCATCAAAGCAATATCTAGGTACAACAGGACAATGACAACTCACCATCACAGAAATGTCAAGGTACAAAAGGGCGGTAACAACTTATCGTCAAAGAAATGTCAAAGTACAACAGGACATTAAAAACTCACCATCATAGAAATGTCAAGGGTAACAACAGGGCGGTTAACAACTCATTTCGTCAAAGAAATGTCAAGGTACAACAGGGCATTGATGAACAACACTCACCCATTCATAGAGAAAATGTCAAGGTACAACAGGGCCGTAACAACTCATCGTCAAAGAAATGTCAAGGTACAACAGGGCATGAACAACTCACCATCATAGAAATGTCAAGGTACAACAGGGCATGAACAACTCATCGTCAAAGCGACATTCGGACACGACAGGACATTGGCCACTCACAATTAAAGTGTTGTTCAGGTCTTTCTTGAGCTCGCGGGGATGGCCAGTGTACATCAGGAGGGAGCAGTAATACAAAAGCAGAATCACGATCTGGTGCACCTCGAACGGCAATATCAAGCAGGAACCGCGCTGCAAACAAAACAACTGCCTATCGGATCGCTCTTGTAGATTTGAAATAACGAACAAGAAGGGTAACTCTTGCTTCCCTCATGATGAAATAAATGCACGTCCTTAACTCCAAACGAATGCTGCTTAGGAGATCGAGTCGCCTAGCAGAAATCGCAACAGGCAGCGCGGAAAAAACAAACAATGAGATATCCTTCGTGGTGAGCGATATAATCCGTCCTTCTCTCTTTGTGTGAATCTTTTGTAGGCTTGTGGAGGGCCTTGAAAATGGATGTGAGGTACAGGTTAAAAAAAAACAACATTTGACAAACAAGGGCGTGTCTCCTTGTTCCATCTGTGAGCTCTGTGTGGCGATTTCTGCTAGGTGAATCGACGTCGTAAGCAGCATTCATTTGAAATTATGGGCTTGTATTTATTTCATCATGGGGGAGCAAGAGTTACTCAACTTGTTCGTTATTTTACTGTTTACACTTCTCTGCCTCATTTAAGATTCCGTTTCTTGTAGATTTTGATTTGTAAACACAGACCAATTTTTTACCTGTACCTAAAGGCTCTTTTGGTGTGAAAAAAGGGAGATTTTGACCTGGGATTCTGGGCAATGAATTAGTTCAATGCCATGTCTGAAAAGATAAGGAAATCATCCATGATTTATGAAATTCCCTTATGTTCCTATGCTTTGGCATGCTTTGGAACCTGATCATAGTGTGTGGACTCGGATCTATACACCTCAAGCTCACCTTTTCCACCAGCAAAATACAATTACATGTCTGACTAATAAAGGAATGTCACTGACATTGGCAAAGCCAAAATTTGTCATGTTGGTAATAAAACTGTCTCCATGAATTCGATGATACCAAAGGGAGTAATCCACAAAATTCTTTTCTGTTCTGTTGTCTGCACACAAAAGACAAAAATTAGATAAAAACCACACACACCACACACAACACACACACACACACACACACCACCACACACACACCACACACACACACACCCCGATTTCACTGGTTTCTTTGAATTTAAGTTTTCAGAACAGCAACATTTTATCTACCCTCCTGATGCTGAATTTTTTTTGCCAGCTGAACATACTTTACCCTGTCATTTGCTTGCGGTAAAAGATCTAGGCAGCTTATTCTACGGTTGATGTAGAATTCTCTAGTAAAGTTTGTCAGTTTTCCACAACAAAGCTGGTGTGCAGTCTGTCACATTTTCATTTGGTTTTCCATGTGTGCCGATCATTTTACCATAGCGTCTTATCATTGTTGTTGCTTTAGTAGCTTTCATACAGCAAATTTCTAACCAGTTATAGTATTAATCAACTGCCCTCAATAGGTTTTAAGTTTTAGTGAAAACAAATCTGCCCCTAACTTTTCCCAAGGTAAACTGCACGGGGCATAGTGCTACCAAACTTTTTCCGAAAGTAAATTGTAAGTTGAATAGAGCTACCCAACTTTTCCCAAGGTAAACTGCACGGGGGATAGTGCTACCAAACCTTTTCCGAAGGTAAATTGTAAGTTGAATAGAGCTACCCAACTTTTCCCAAGGTAAACTGGACGATGGATAGTGTTCCCAATTTTTCCCAAGGGAGGCTGGACGGTGGAGTTGGCTTCAGTGACTCGCTCTTTTGTTTAATCGTTTTTCCCAGCAAGTTTTACGGTTGTCCATAAGTGTGCCCCCCGTCCCCCCTCCCTCCCCCCCCCTCCCTCCCTTACTGTTGATTCAGTCAAGACCACCCAAGACACTTCAGGCATAAAACTAGAACAAAGCACAACAAGGCTGAAACACTGTCTGGAACAGTTTAACTCATCATCTTCACTTCTCTGTTTTAATTAAATCTGTTAAAACTGGCCTTAAAAAGCTTTTCAACCTTGACTTAATAACACCAAAGCATATACACTCTCTTATGACTCTCAGCGAGGGTACAGACGACATTAAACATTTTAGTATCTCATTCAGCTTTCTTTCCGTTTGATGTCCAGTTCATGTTCCTTTTACACCGGATAAATTCTTTCAAGGGCAAGAGGTCATGGTGAAATCTTGTCAAATCATGTACGGCCATTTCTTTTTTTTTTTTCTGTCCCTATACTAAAAAAATAGTAACATACTCTGATTGGCGGAAGAAGCCCCCGGCACTCTCCTCTCTGTGTGACCTCTGACAAAGAAGAGTTCCATTTCCGCTTTGTTGTCGTTCTTGTTCTTTTTTCTTTTGTTGTTGTTGTTTGTTTTCACAAGACAGAAATGTTTGCTTTCTTGCAATTTGACAAAGATTAATTTCCATGAAAAAGGTGCAGGAAAATAAACAAGAACACTACAAAACCAATAGCTTCCATTCATTTGACTGATCGATCTGGCTGAGGAAATATGTCAAACAAACGAGTGCAGGTCATGTATACTCACAAGTATCATTGGCAACAAGCAATGCTTTGATAGCTTAGCATTCTTTCACTCTAACACGCAACTGATCGTCAATCTTTATGCTTGCGCAGCCATTGTACTTACCGGATTCTTCTTCTTCGTGATCATGTCGTCAGTGATGTACACATTAATTAATGCTGTCTATTTACTCATCGCACATTAGTTATATCTGGATTAAGTCACTCCAAGGTTTAATCACTCATGCGCGCATTGTAAATCATTTGAGCATGAAATAGTAAGCGCTAAAATAAGAACAACCTGGGTGTTAATAATCAGGTGCTTGTGTTTTCATCACTTAATCAAACCAACGAATGACCCACCTCTTTCAGGGCCGCAATAGCAAGCATCGCCACAACCAAAGACAGGATCGACGGCAGTTCCAAGCAGATAACCGTTTCTGTAATATAATGGAAACAGAAAACAAAAAAGAAAGCGCTGAAAATAAAGTAAAAGGGTCAACTGGAACTTTACCGGTGAAAACGTGGAAGTATGGTTTACTGATTCAAGCGGTGCTGAAGATTTCACTGAAACCCAGTGCACAATTTTCTCTTCTTTCCATTTTCTTTCTCATTTTTTTCTCCCCCTCCTCCCCTCCCTCTTTTACTATGTCTTTTTTCTGTACCTTTTTTCTGGGGTTGCTTCCCCTATTGCTGTGAATGTGATGGTTTAACTTTGTGGTGAATTTCTTTTCTTCAAATTTGTTTTGGAGAGAATTTAACACTGTTTTGTTTGGTGTCAATGTTCAACGATGGATTGATAGTATGTCTAACTTAGATGTGTATGAAATAAGAGAACACCTTCAGCGCATAAACATAGAACTATGAATAGACATATGCATTTCTCCTCGACATGAAAAGCATTATGGTATTCATTTTGATGAGCAAGTTTGTTGAGGACAAATCTAATAACGGTATTCTTTGCTCTTTAAAACATCTTTGGGTTCTTTGTCCAGATTCCATTTCAAGAAATGGTTTTGAATAATCAGATTTACAGTAAAACGCATTGTTCATTCAATCGTAAAAAGTCTTTAAAAAAAAACCAGAAAAAAGAAATAAAACAATGTTTGCAATGCCCTCTTGGATTTTGTCTCTTAATGGAATTGCATATTTGACATTCTGAGATTAACATTTTCTTTTCAAAGGTAGACATACCTCCCATCAGTGAAGACTGTAAAATGGACCTTTAAAATACAGACCATTTGTCATCAGTTGGTAACACCACCTTCTCAGTATCTACTTTGAACTCATTACAAGTGCAAATCTTTATTAAGCTCAGTGAATGAAAATGAATAAATACATCTCAGTTCCTTAAATCAGACGCACTCGCGCGCGCCCGTACGTAACACACACACACACACACACACACACACACACAAACACACAAACACACACGCACACAAACACACACACACACACACACACACACACACACACACACACACACACACCCCACACACACTGAAATTTGCATGTTGGATCGAACTACACACGATAGAGGCAGCTTGAAGCTACGGAACAATGCTCTCAGCTTTTGAAAGATGATAGCTTAAGGTGTTTTTTTTTTTTTTTTTTTTTTTTTTTTTACGATGCCAGCAATGGACAGACATGTTTTATTACCCAGTATTACTGAAAATCAGTGACTTTCAGTGGCGGCGGAAGCTGTCCAGGACTGGGGGGGGGGGGGGGGGGGGGGGGGGGGGGGGGGCAATGGATATTTCAAATCATTGAACTCCGACAATCATAATATGTCAATGTTCGATAAAAAAAAATAAAAATAAATAAAAAATAAAAAAATTCCAGCATGCAATATTCACACACACACACACACACACACACACACACACACACACACACACACACACACACACACACACACACACTTAAAATAAACTTTGTATAGCTGCAATTAAAACGTTGCAGAAACTGAGACAGAGAGAGCGAGCGAGAGAAAGAGAGAGAGAGGAGGGGGGGGGGAACAACTGTCAGACTTTCTGACTGAATAACGTAATAACATACCTTCTCTCCATATTAACTAGACATTAGGCACCGTAAAATGCAGTTACTAAGTCACGATTGTCACAGTCTGTACATTAGGGGGTTACACCAACAGCTGGGAGGTTACACCTTTACACATTTAATTTTCCGAAGTAACTTTGACGTCGTTCATTTCTGCAAATGAACTCGGAAGAAATTTCAGCGAGATTAAGCTGATCAGCCTTGTCTTTGAACACATGCATAATGAGACAGTTGTTTAGGCGCTCCTGAATCATAGTGCTTCGGAGGTATGTTTTGACCCGCTTCAAGGCAGAAAAACTGCATTCAGCTGTTGCAGTTGTAACTGAAATGGTCAAGTACAGCCTGATAAGTTTGTCTACCTCACTCAACATTCTTTTAACAGTGTCAGAAGCTGTCAGTTCTTCTAGCAGTGCCTCAAAGATGGACTTCTTGTTGTCCCCCAGAGCATGTGGAAGGATGGCCAACTGTGTTTTGAGTCTGTCCATGTCAATGTCCGCAGCATATGTGTCTTTGATCTCTTGAGGAATTTCTGGATTCTTTCTTGCAGCTCCGTCACCCAAGAGAATGTCAATCTTCCTTGGCAACTTAAGACTTTGCTGGTCAAAACTGCGCTGTATATGCTCTTTGACGTTGTCTATGGCCTCGTAGTACTGCTGTCTGTAATAAGCAGAAGGGTCAGAGTAGCTCATCAAGTCTTCGTGGAGGCTGTCTCTGTCTCGGAATGCGGGACTCATCACACACGTTTGCAGCCTTGGTTGAGACGTCGGCAAAAAACGTCTGGAAACTTTTATCCTGGCGCATACTTTCAAGCGTTCTCAGACAGGGGTTTGCAGCGTTTGGTGCATCCACACAGGACGTTTGTTTCCTTTGAACAGCAGTCGCCAGCTCTTCAGTCACAGCAAAGACATCCCATGAAAGTGAGAGCCCAAGACAGGTGGAGAACTGCTACGTAAGTGCTGGAAGGCCAGTTGCCCTCCTGGCATACTCATCATGTCCTTGTGAGACTAGTTCAAGTGTTTCTTGCAAAGCCGCATAGTTCTCAATGAGAGAGTCAAAAACTCTTGTTCGAACAGTCCACATTGTTGGACACAGTGGTTTAATGGACGGGCTGCACGAAGTTGATGTTTCATGTTGGATTGTTTCAAAAAAGGATCTGTCGTTTTGGTGAGTATTTGATCAACTGAATGACCTCTGTGGCAAAGTCAAGGGCATCTCTTATTACTTTGACCTTTCTGTAAGCCTCTTGTAACACAAGATAGACTGAGTGTGCCAAACAGTGTACGTACACTGCTGACGGGACCTCTTCTTCGAACCCTTTTGCAACTCCTGAAACGTGACCCTGAAAATTACTAGCTCCGTCGTAGGCCTGACCCCTACACTTTTGCACTGGCAAGTCCAGCCTGATCAAGCAATCCTTTAGCTCATTAAAAATTGTCTCAGCACAGGTATTGTCAACATGCACCAGTTCCACAGGCTCCTCTATGACTTTAAACTGCTCAGTTACCCATCTTATGCAAATTACAACCTGTTTGCAACATCACGGGTTTCGTCAGCTAGTATCGAAAACCAATTCGCTTCTCTGATTTCAAGTACAACAGATCGCAAGACTTTATGTGCCATAATCCCGAGGATCTCGTTGACAATATCATGTGACAGATATTTTGAACCTGTGTTTGTTTTTTCCTTGCAGCCCTCTCCAAAGCAGAACTTGCGCAGCTGTTGAAGGTTGCCTCCCTGCTTGTCAGGTCCGCGGAGAGGCAGACCCTGACGCAGGAGAAACTGAAGGCTCTTTAGTTCGTTCATCAGGCTTTGCAGTGTTTCTTTTGTTCTGTTTCATGCTGACACGTCACTGGAGCATACACAGACGTTGTAGACTGCCTACAGTTTACATCATACACGGCTGCTCCATGTGAAGATGATTTTTCGTGGCTTGAGAACTTTTCCAGTGCTTTCTTCCAGTTGTCAAAACCGCTCCATACAAACGCTGCATCAGGTTTGCAGCCTTGATGATTAGCCCTCATGCAGAAGAAACAATATACCTTGTTGTCTGTTGTGCATAGGTAAAGCCAAGGGTATTGCTGAAACCAAGATCTTTGGAAATAGCGGGGCCTTCCTGAACTTACCCTGGTCAGTTTGGAGAGGACTGTGTCGCTCTGTGGCTGAAAGGGGTTGACTGCGTCCTTGCAGCGCACAGTAGACTGACATTTTGGTTTTCTGACAGTAGCAGGTCGGTCAATGTCATCACGAGGAGACTGCGCAGGTCGGCTGGCGTCGTCACGAGGAGACTGCATGATTGGTGCACCTTCCGTAGGAGATGAGGAAACACTTTCTTCCTCCTTTTCTTCATCATTTTCACTGTACCTGGTTTGATGAAGTGTTAGGCTCACAAAATGTTCCTCGCTATTTGCCCTATAAGGACAGGTGGAAGGGATGATTCAATGTCTCCCGCCAAGATCTTATTCATCAGGTAGCCTATCCTGGAGCTCTCTTGCTGATTTGTTACGTGTGTATGTCCCTACCAATCATTCTCACCATAGCTTGCACTACAATAGCATCAGCATATATGCCATTCTTGGCAATGTTGGTCAGGTACTGGTCAGTAATGTGTGGCCAAAGTGGGTCAGCTGCAGAGAGGTTCCCGAGAAATGTGTTGACATCTTTCCTGAGCGAGTTCGACACGAAGTATGACAAGTATGACAAGGTGATGCACCATCAAACATCTCTCTCTCTCTCTCTCTCTCTCATCTCTCTCTCTCTGTTTTTTTTACAAATCTCCTCTGGCCCATTTTGACAAAAAATGGTATTAAAGGTAAACTCCATAGATGTATTAGAAGTATGTATGATAGAGTAAGAACCAGAGTCTGTTGTGGAGCGAAACTTACTGACTATATTAATTGTTCTAGAGGAGTCAAGCAGGGAGATGCATGCAGTCCTATCTTATTTTCTTTGTTTATCAATGAGTTAGCTCTTGATGTAATCAACAATGGTAAACATGGTGCTTTATTATCGCTCGACGCTTTTGAATTGTTTATCCTTCTGTTGGCCGACGATGTTGTTTTGATGTCCGAAACTGTTATAGGGTTACAAACACAATTGAATAGCTTGCACCGTGCCGCTAAATCATTGCAGTTGAAAGTCAACATGGAGAAAAGCAATATCATAGTATTTCGTAAAGGTGGTTATCTAAGTGTAAGGGAAAGGTGGGTATACGATGGTACTCCTATGCTAGTTGTCAATGCCTATAAATATTTAGGAATATTATTCTCAACACGCTTGAGTTTTGTTGGCGCGTGCAAAGACCTTTCGAGTAAGGCAAAAAATGTTGTGCTTTGTATCATGAAAAAGTTACATGTTCTTAATAATTCTTCATTCATGTTATTTATAAAGCTATTTGATTCTCAGGTTCAGCCGATTGTACAGTACGGCTCTGAACTATGGGGACTAGAAAAAGCTGCTGTCTGTTGTGAATCTGTTCAAATGTTTGCTCTGAAAAGGTTTCTTGGTGTAGATAGACGGACTCCAAATGATCTAATTTACGGTGAAACTAATCGATTTCCCATTTACATTACTTCTGCTGTCAGATGTATCCGCTACTGGCTGAAACTGTTACAAATGGAAGACTTTAGAATTCCTCGTAAGGCGTACAATATGCTGTATGACTTAGATGCTAAAGGCAAAAGTAACTGGGTGTCCAAAGTGTGCCTTTGTCTATTTGAATACGGATTTGGATTTGATTGGCTGAATCAAGGGGTTGGTAATACTAAAGAGTTTGTATGTGTTTTCCGTCAACGGTTGGTTGACTGCAGATGGCAGAAATGGACTGATCATATTCATAACAGTGACAGATTTGATTTCTACAGGAATTTTTGTGATGTTCATGACCTGAAAACGTACTTAACCTTAGATATGGACAGGCACCTAAAACATGTAACAGCAAAATTCAGATTAGGAATATCTGCATTGGCAACTCATTATTTTAGATATCGCATATGTAATAATTATGATTTGCTATGTCCCTTACGTAAAAAAATCAATTGAAACTGAATTACACTTCGTCCTGTCCTGTCCAGCTCTCATGAGCATCAGAGAAAAGTTTATTAAGCCCAAATATTACAGACAGCCATCTTTGTTTAAACTGAGCCTACTTTGTTCATCTACTTCTGCAGAAGTTGTTAAGAATTTTTCTTTGTTTTTGTACAAGGCCTTTAAGTATAGAGAAATTTTCACTTCTTGAAATTGCCCTTGAATTATACTGGTCTTGTTCTGTAATTTGGTTTCATGTAACTATTGTACTTGTGTGTTCACACACCCCTTCATTAGGGGCCTTGGCCTGTTATATGAATAAATCATCTGAATCTGAATCTCTAATTCTTTTGGAGGTGCTCAATATTAGGGGGTGGGGGGGGGGCAGTATATAAGGCTGCCCCCCCCCCCCCCAATATTTTTCTGGAGGGGGCATGCCCCCCCCCCCCCCCCCCCCCCCCCCCCCCCTGCTTCCGCCGCCTGTGACTTTGTAGGCCAATTGTTTGACAACATGAAGGTCAAGATTTTTCACTAGATCTGAATGGACGAGGCGCACAACTCCAACTGTAATCAAAATCTCTCTCTCTCTCTTCTCTCTCTCTCTCTCTCTCTCTCTCTCTCTCTCTCTCTCTCTCTCTCTGTCTCTCTGTGTCTCTCTCCGTCTGTCTCTCTGTCTGTCTGTCTGTCTCTCTCTGCCTTTCTCTGTCTGTCTGTCTGTCTGTCTGTCTGTCTCTCTCTCCATATATTAATTACAAGCCACTGAAGTCAAGACAAGCCAAGTAATCAGAATACAGCTAAAGATGTTAATGATGTCTCATTGGACGACAATCCCACTACGTTCCTCAGTGTATGAAATACTGACAAGTTCGTTATTTAATTGTTCGTTTTGCGAATGTGGCCATTTTTTTCTTTAAATTTAAGCTTTACTTTAAGGTAGCTATATTCCACTGGGGACGACGTTTAAGCATGAAACGAATGTGTATATTATTATTATTATTATTATGAACATTTATGACGCCTAATCAATTGAATGCCCTAGGCGTTTACAATATCACAACAGACATCAAATCACACAATATATAACAATCATACATGAGAAAAAGGCATCAAAATCCAAAGCAAGGACACAAACTCACAAGCATGCATACACGCAAACACACACTCACACAGACACGAACGCACACAAAGCAGACACTCGCATCACACATTGCAAACGTCGGGTCACAGGGAAGACGAAGTTACCTAGGAAACAGATGAGTTTTGAGAAGGCGCTTGAATGTGGGCAGTGAGGGTGAGTATCTGAGAGAGCGAGGCAATTGATTCCAGGTAGTTGGAGCTTGATAGGCAAAGGAACGTTGACCAAAGGTTTTAGTGCGAACAGTGGGGATACTGTAGATACGAGTGTCACATGAGGAACGTAAAGCTCGAGATGGGGTGTAAAGATGTAACAGGTGGGTGAGATACTCAGGACAGGAAGACTCGATAGATTTGAAGCAGAGAGAGGCAATCTTGTAGGATATTCTTAGCTGAACAGGGAGCCAGTGGAGAGAGCGGAGCAATGGGGTAACATGGTTATATTTAGAAGTGCGGAAGATGAGACGGGCAGCATGATTCTGAACTCTTTGAAGTTTGTTGATGAGATGAGAGGGAGAGCCAGACAAAAGAGCGTTACAGTAATCCAGGCGGGATAGAACAAATGCGCAGACAAGAGCTTTTGTTGTGTTTTCTGAGAGAAGATGGCGAATAGAAGCAATTCGGCGGAGTTCAAGAAAGCAAGTGCGACAGACATTGCTGACATGCTGTTGGAAGGACAGGGTTTGATCAAGAGTTACACCGAGGTTGCGGGCAGAATGAGAGAGAGTGATAGGTGAGTCAACAAGTTTGATGGAAGTCGGAACAGAAGGGTGGTTTTGAAGTTTTGGTGGGGTGATCAGGATCAGTTCAGACTTATCTTTATTTAGTTTTAGTTTGTTTCGGGTCATCCAGTCCTTAAGGTAGGCCTACGTATCTTGTGTGTGAGAGTACTTGACATCTAAGTCACCAGTACATGATGGCACACTCTTAATTGAGTGTAAAAAAAAAAAAACCTGGGATTTACAACGCATGCAACATAACGCATGAATTTATACATGGGACAGAGGTTTACTGTCTCGCCCTAAAGGATCCGAAGTAGGCACAGACTTTGATTTTTGAGAGAAAATCTGTGATCTGGGCTTCTCAGGTGGCGACTGAACCCATATCCCTAAGAGCCAGAGAACAGCTTATCCACTGGGCCCAACCAGGCCCCAAACAAAAATTGCTATGTACGTGTCATTGACATCTTATCACAACTGATAAACAGGACTGGGTTTCTCCGTGAACCCCAGCTCCATGTACCAGAACTGACCATCTGTGATAACAGGTAGACCTTCCAAACGGCCAAAATATGAACTGTAGAATTTGAAGCAAAGGACAACGAGGATGTTCATGATTTCCCATGCCTGCAACAGTCAACGGAACATATGAGATCATTACAATTTGATCATATCACAAACTGACCTATCGCCAGCATCATTACTACTATATTATAATTCTCAACTAAGTATTCATGTAAAACTGTAAACGAGCATCTCAACAGAGACTCCCAGTCCAGATTTTTTCCCCCCAGCGACCCCCCCCCCCCTCCCCCTCCCCTTTATCCACATATTTGCCTCTATAAAACATGTTATTCTAGAACCAAACTTCAAAGACTTTCCTACTTTCTTAAGTGACTGGTCACAAGTTCCACTGTACGTATTCTCACTTCCATAAAAACTGTCGATGACTTGAGCAACATTGTCATACCAAGCTGTTTTTCTTACAAATAAACAAGAAGACCCAGAACAAGAACAGCAAGAACAACAAGAACAGGAACAAGATTAAAAACAACAACAACAACAGCGACAACACCAACAATGACAACAACATGACAATGGGTCGTTTGAAAAGTATTCTACTTCATTATTTGTGTGTAATACGTTTCACCCTGGAGCCCACAGGCAAAGGGTTAGAGGCTTTGCCTGCAGAGCACACAGACAGACACGAGTCTGAACCACTCGTGGGGCCAGATCGCTTCAAACCCCTCTCCGTGCGCCTGGAGGTAGATGGATTCATGAGTCAGGTCAGGGATGCTTAAGGACGGCGGAAAGAGCGCGGTGGAGCCTCCCTTCCATAATGCTATATCTGCGCCCTCCATAATGCTATATCTGCGCCCTCCATAATGCTATATCTGCGCCCTCCAGAATGCTATATCTGCGCCTTCCATAATGCTATATGTGCGCCCTCCATAATGCTATATCTGCGCCTTCCATAATGCTATATCTGTCCTTCCGTAATGGTATATCTGTGCCCTCTATAATGCTATATCTGCACCCTCCATAATGCTATATCCGCGCCTTCCATAATGCTACATCTGCGCCCTCCAGAATGCTATATCCGCGCCCTCCATAATGCTATATCTGCGCACTCCAGAATTCTATATCTGCGCCTTCCATAATGCTATATCTGCACCCTCTATAATGCTATGTCTGCGCCTTCCATCATGCTATATCTGCGCCCTCCATAATGCTATATCTGGGCCCTCCATAATGTTATATCCGCGCCCTGCACAATGCTATATCTGCGCCCTCCATAATGCTATATTTGCACCCTCCATAATGCTATATCTGCGCCTTCCATAATGCCATATCTACGCTTTCAATAATGCTGTATCTACGCCTTCCATAATGCTATATCTACGCCCTCCATAATGCTATATCTGCGTCTTCCATAATGCCATATCTACACCTTCCATAATGCTATATCTACGCCCTCCATAATGCTATATCTCACCTTCCATAATGCCATATCTACGCCTTCCATAATGCTATATCTACGCCTTCCATAATGCTATATCTACGCCCTCCATTATGCTATATCTACGCCTTCCATAGTGATATATCTACGCCTTCCATAACGCCATATCTACGCCCTCCATAATGCTATATCTACGCCTTCCATAATGCCATATCTACGCCTTCCATAATGCCATATCTACGCCTTCCATAATGCCATATCTACGCCTTCCATAATGCATTATCTACGCCCTCCATAATGCTATATCTACGCCTTCCATAATGCTCTATCTGCGCCTTCCATAATGCTATATGTGCGCCTTCCATAATGCTATATCTGTCCTTCCGTAATAGTATATCTGCGCCCTCCATAATGCTATATCCGCTCCTTCCATAATGCTATATCTACGCCTTCCATAATGCTATATCTGTGCCTTCCATAATGCTATATCTGCGCCTTCCATAATGCTATATCTGCGCCTTCCATAATGCTATATCTGCGCCTTCTATAATGCCATATCTACGCCCTCCATAATGCTATATCTACGCCTTCCAAAATGCCATATCTACGCCTTCCATAATGCTATATCTACGCCTTCCATAATGCTATATCTACGCCTTCCATAATGCTATATGTGCGCCTTCCATAATGCCATATCTACGCCTTCCATAATGCCGTATCTTACCTTACCTTAACCTTAAATCTCTCTGTGCCAGGAGGCACATAAGGCTTGGACGTCGCTCCTCCACTGTGTTCGGTCTGCAGCTGCATGGCGTACAACACTCCATGTTTTCCAGCCTGCGCCGTTTCTCTCCGTCTCCACCATTCGCCGCCATGTTGTTTTCGGTCGGCCTCTGTTCCTTCTTCCCTCTGGTGTCCAACCAAGGGCCACAGCACAGTCATCGTTCCTCTCCTTCCTCATTATGTGCCCAATCCAGTTCCACCTCCGTCTCCTCACCTTCTCGCTGGTCTTTCCTGCTTCTGCCATCTCAAGAACTGTCTTATTGGAGACATGTTGTTGCCATCGGATCTTGAAAATCCTCCTTAGACACTTGGACTGGAAGGTGTCAAGCTTTTCTTCCTCTCCTTTAGTCAGTTTCCAAGTCTCGCATCCGTAGAGTAGGACGGACAAGACAAGGCTCTTGAAAAGGGAAGCTTTAGTCTTTCTGCCTATGTCGCTGGCTTGCCAGATGTTTGATATATCTACGCCCTCCATAATGCCATATCTGCGCCTTCAATAATGCTATATCTGCGCCTTCAATAATGCCATATCTACGCCTTCAATAATGTTATATCTGCGCCTTCCATAATGCTATATCTGCGCCTTCAATAATGCCATATCTACGCCTTCAATAATCTTATATCTGCGCCTTCCATAATGCTATATCTACGCCTTCCATAATGCCATATCTACGCCTTCCATAATGCTATATCTACGCCTTCCATAATGCTATATCTGTGCCCTCCATAATGCTATATCTACGTCCTCCATAATGCCATATCTGTGCCCTCCATAATGCTATATCTACGCCTTCCATAATGCTATATCTGTGCCCTCCATAATCCCATATCTACGCCTTCCATAGTGATATATCTACGCCTTCCATAATGCCATATCTACGCCTTCCATAATGCCATATCTGTACCCTCCATAATGCCATATCTACGCCCTCCATAATGCCGTATCTACGCCTTCCATAATGCTATATCTGTACCCTCCATAATGCTATATTTGCGCCCTCCATAATGCTATATCTGCGCCCTCCATAATGCTATATCTGCGCCCTCCATAATGCTATATCTGCGCCCTCCATAATGCTATATCTGCGAATTCACTCGAAGAGTTCAGCGTCCCCATGGTCATAAGGTTATTGGACTTTTATGTTATGAACCTAATGCTTCATTGCACTGCTTTTTTTTTTTTTTGCAGACTGAATTCTAACTGTCCTTAAAAGAAAAAACAAAAACAAAACAAAAGAAAAAAAAAGGGGGTGGGAGTGGAATGGGTCCTGAGTGACCATGTCGTGATGATCTCTCCTCCATAAGTTCCTGACAACTAAATGCTCTTTTGTGTGCACTTTCATAATGAGGTTCTCATGATTTATTAATCCTCTTTCTGTACTTGCTGTGTATCAAAATACACCCCTCTCAAAAAAAAAAAAAAGGAAAAGAAAAAAAAAGAGAAAAAAGAAAGAAAAAAAGGAAAAGAAAAAGAAAAAAAAGGAAAGTAAAAAAAAAAAAAACAAAGAAAAAAATCAGCAGCAGTTAGTCTCCTTTCTTCTTCTTCTCCTTGCTCTTCTTCTTCTTCTTCTTCTTCTCCTCCTCCTCCTCCTCCTCCTCCTCCTTCTTCTTCTTCTTCTTCTTCTTCTTCTTCTTCTTCTAATGGTAACCCTGTGAACTGACTTGGTCGTTCTGGATGTGGAAAGGTATTGTCATTAAGCCCTGTACTGTCATTTAGAGACAATGATGAACAAAAACAACAAAAAACAAATAAACAAACCAAAAAACAAACAAACAAAAAGAAACAAACAAAAAATCAATGCCCAAATTTCTCGAGCTTTGGGTTCACCAAAGGCCGATGTCTTCGTTGCCCACACGATACGATCTGTACATTTGAAACAGTTCAAAGTTCTTCGTCCAGAGCAGCGCAATACTCCTCCTTCCCCCTTCTCTCTACTTCACACTCGTCACCTTTCCCCTTAATTTGTCACAAAGCTTTTCTCAGTGTGATGATGCGCGTAAGTCTAAACCTGAGTAAAAATATAAAATGGTCTGGATATCTGTGAGTAAGTCTTGTCCTGTCCGAACAAGTTGACAGTTTTAGAGCCCGCGCTTTGGCAACGCAGCAAGGGAAGTGACTCCTAATTTGTGGAAGCAAGCTGTAGGGCAGGCAGATTGCTTCCCATCAGTACACCAAGAAATTTCCAGTAGGTTTGTACTTCATGCTCAAAGTTCAGTGTTAGAAAACCAACTCCACATATATTCAACACTGCAATAGACCATAGCAAGCACAGCGTGCGACTGGATATTTAAAGATATTTTTTCCCTAGATTTTTTGTTAAATCAAAGGAAACGATTTCGTACTGTCATAAAATCATAAATGAAAGACTTTCAAAACAAGTTCAAAGAGAACACCTCGACATGTTCAATTCTGCGATCAATCATAGTAAATGCAGAGGGCAACTGGCCTTTTCTGAGAACATTTTCTTCCTAAATATTCAAAAACAATCAAACAAGCAAACCAAAACAAAATATAAACAACAACAACAAACCCGATTCTACAAAATTGATATTCACAACAAGCTTATCAACCTACTGTTCTTTTTAATTCCATATTCCAATTCTCCAGTCTTTATTAGAATCATTTTCCATGCAAAATAAACTACTTTGTATAACAATGTTGGACAAAGATCTTTTCCAACTCCTTGATTCAGGTTCACTGGACTGTGTGCAACATTTGTGTGTACTGTAGCGGTTCATCAATACTTTGTAAACAAAATCTTCCCAGGTTTCGTATTATTCCGTGTTTACATCAATTTTTTTTTTTTTTTAGAAACTCCGAGAAAAATTTACTTTCACATTCAATTCGTAATCTTGATAAAAAATGATAATGATAATGATGATATAGCCTCTGTTGGGCGCAATACCCTCACAAGTATCAGCTCAAAGCGCCTTACAAAATCATGTGCAAAAATACATGTGATCACTTACTTTACATCCCTAGGTATGGTTATATACTTACATATATAAATGTACATAAAACATCACTATATATACATTCATGTATACAACACACATTTAAATACATACCTTCCTGTACAATTTACGCATTAATTAGCCCCCCCCCCCCCCCCCCAAGAAAAAAATCTTTAATACATATTCAATACATATACGCG
>CM065719.1:83136671-83139171 GCA_033310375.1 Conus canariensis
CTCCTGTGTTTGTCAACAAAAACAAACAAACAAACAATAGAACGGATGTAAGGGCGATGCGTTATTCACCTAGTCATACAATTTCGAGGAGGAAGCTTACGAACTGACTCAATAACTAAGTGAAAATTAGGATTTTGAATCATGTAACACACACGACGACGTATGGCGAAGGTTTCAAGTGTGTCAGGAGTGTGTGCGTATTCTTGCTGGACGGATTCCGGATCTGACCTTGGACCCGGATCTAAAAAAGTGTAATGGGTTCTTTCATGGACCACTGACCTTTGATCTTTCCGTTAAGATTGGTTCTAATTGGTTCTGTAGTATGTGTGTGTGTGTGTGTGTGTGTGTGTGTGTGTGTGTGTGTGTGTGTGTGTGTGTGTGTGTGGGTGTATGTGTGTGTGTGTGTGTGTGTGTGTGTGTGTGTGTGTGCGTGTGTGTATGTGTGTGGTGTGTGTGTGTGTGTGTGTGTGTGCGTGTGTGTATGTGTGTGTGTGTGCGTGCGTGCGTGCGTGCGTGCGCGCGCGCGCGCGCGCGCGCGCCTGTGTGTGTATGTGTGTGTGTGTGTGTGTGTGCTTGTGATTCCTTGCTAACAGACAAACATACCAACTAACAAGACGTAAGCAAACATAAACTTATTAACGGAAATGATAATGACTTATCACTTCCTTTAAAAAAAAAAGTCTAAAGACGTGATGTTCTTACTAAGTCACATTTTACCACCAACATTATCTATTCACCATATCTGTCTGTCTGTCTGCATGTGTATATGTATGTATGCATTCATCTATTTATTTATTTATTCGTCTTCCCCATGACGACCTTCTTTCCTTCTTTATTGACTTATTTCAGTTTTAGTTCATGAAGAGTGCATTGGATAATTGCCTCCTTTCATAGAAGTCTCTTCCTCATAACATTTAGTTATTTACTTATTTATTTTGGTTCATAAAACTGCTACGGATAATTTTCACCTTTCATGCAAAACTCTTGTGTATGAACATTTCTTTTAGTTCTGTACAAAAAAGTATGGGTCCTTAGGACCCACGGCATACTTACTGCAATGCTGTAGTTTAACTTTGTCAAGTCTTTCTAGGATAAATACATTTTCACTGCTTTGTTCCAAACAGATCCTTCTGGCGTGATAGGTAAGCAAGTAAAGGGGCGGTGGGGGAGGGGGGGGGGGTGGCGGGGGTGGGGGGGGGTGAGGCCACCTGTCAATTCCCTCAAACACCACAATGGAGAGAGAACCGATAACCCGCCTTTCATTTCTCTCTCTCTCTCTCTCCTCTCTCTCCTCTCTCTCTCTCTCTTTTGCTGAATATCACTAAAGCGACCCGAGAACTGAATCAACACGACCCGTGCCACACCAATAGAACTTCACGGCCCTCTCTCTCTCTCTCTCTCTCTCTCTCTCTTTCAGTGACCCAAAGCAGTCCACGCACTATTCGGAGTGACGTCGACGCACTTGTCGCGGAGGGAAGTCAGGTGGAACATTACAGTTCTGTTAGAGCCGTCAAAACATCGTGGAGTGATAGTCGGTGTTTGAAACAGCCTCAACCTAAAAAACCGTTAGGTAAACAACGGTAACTTGCGGAGGTGTGTGTGTGTGTGTGTGTGTGTGTGTGTGTGTGTGTGTGTGTGTGTGTGTGCTCTGAGTTGTTCAGTCCGCACAATAGAAGAGTGGTGTGCAGACTTCACAGTTGTATCGTAGGCTACACCAGCAGAGATCATACACCGTCTTGTGTTGTGGGCAGACAACCCCCGAAGTTATACCGTTATGTAACGCTCAAGGAAATAACCTGCTGTCTGGAAGATCTTCAAGGTATGATCACTCTTTTCTTCTTCAACCTGCATGTGGACTAGGTTCTGTTGAACCACACTTTTCATGTGACATTCTCAGAATGTGCGGTTAGTTCAGTAACACAGCACCGAACTCCTACTCTAAATTAAGGAGCGAGTTCAAATCCCGTTAGTGTCTGTCTATTTAGAAATTGACGTTTTTGCTGCTCCCATCGTAATGTTATCGTTCTGGAGGTCTTGGTGTGGTATTAGGTGTTTCCATTCTTATCGGCTCCATTCAGTTCCAGTATCACCGTGGCTAAGCTAACAACAGAGGACACAGTTTTTGAGCTGTCACAACGTAAAATAATGATGAAAGAGAACTGTCACCACATTAGAAAATAAACGAGAGAGAGAGAGAGAGAGAGAGAGAGAGAGAGAGAGAGAGAGAGAGAGAGAGAAGGAGATCTGCTATATGCTCAAACCCAGCCTTTGACATATTATATTCGGAAATCGATATCATTAAGATGGACAAAACTAGGTTGTATATCCGTAGGAAGGCTTTTGACAGCATAGGCATATAGCCTACATTCGAATAATGATATCATAAGGCGGACAAAAGTAGGCCGTATATCCTTAGGAAGGTTTTTGACAGCATAGGCATATACATTTGAATAATGACATCATACGGAGGACAAAAGTAGGCCGTATATCCGTAGGAAGG
>CM065719.1:83149171-83156671 GCA_033310375.1 Conus canariensis
GTAGTGGGGTGCGGGTGTGAGGGGTGGTGGGGTGCGGGTGTGAGGGGTGGTGGGGTGCGGGTGTGAGGGGTGGTGGGGTGCGGGTGTAGAAGTGGTAGGTGGTGGGGGAAACAGTTTGGCCGTCACTCCGTTCTTTTTCTTCTCCTATCAGCATGCTGTTGATCTTCGTAGATTTCCAGCAAAATGAATGACCTCGGTGCCGGGAGACCTCGGGTACCCGTCAACACTGTACAATAGTACATGGGCTCCACATGCTTTGTGTCTGTTTTTATAGGATAGAAGAAATCTGATACTGCATGAGAGAGAGAGAGAGACTCGTGACTCGTGACTCGTGACTTTAATGTGAGGCCATCAGCCTATTCACATGAGTACGCAACAAGAAATATACATCAATTTTACATAATCAGAACAAAATTCACCATAACTACAACGAAGCATTCTTCCCTGACAGTATGTACATGCAAAATTCTATCTTGATCATACATTAACACTACTTGGTACATTCTTCCTTATGAACGTAATGTAAGTATGTATATTATAATTTTAAAACTCATGATATTAATGCTGTTGATACTATCATACAAAACACATGTTTTCTATTTCGTTACCCTCATCAGATTTCGTTTATACAGTGAAGACCTTTCTTCCCTGCGTCGTAAGATTCTCCGGAAAGCTGTACTATTTTAAGCATCTTTTGTTTACATCAATTACGCATGCGCAAAATAAGCCTATCGCCCTCTCCGGTGCAAAGGTAAACCCCGAATCTTGAGTCTACATAACAAAGCTGCCATGCTGACCTTTGACACACAGAGTGTGTTCGTCTGTGGTCGTGTTCGTGTGGTGTTGGACTTGTGTTGTTTATATTCGTTGGATTTAGCAGCCCCATGGATAAATTACTAAAACCTTGTTGCTTTCCATGTATCAGGTTGGTACATTCCTTCAGTTTTTTCACTTTAATTGTCGTTTTCCCTATTTCTTTCAGCCTGAGACCCTGTCATATTCTGTCCCGTGGGTCTTGTAGACACTTGACTCGCACACTGTGTCTTGACCGCCCGCCGACCAGAGGAGTCCCTTAATGGTCGGATCCCTAGAGTTCAAACTTGGATAATTCAAAACAACCGTCGGAAAATAATCAAAATGCATACAACAGCTATCGTTATTCAAAGAGTACAAAACCATGCTAATTATACTCTGATCAACGGGCAGCCATCACAGCAGACGATCCAGCCAAGACTCGACAGACAATTCTCATTCCTACTCCCACTCTCTCTCCCACACTCGCTCCCACCGCCTCCCACTATCGCCCCATCCGCCTCACGCTCCACTACCCCCCCCCCCCCCCCCCCCCCCCCCCCCCCCCCCCCTCGCTCTCTGAGCAGAGAGCGGAAGAACGGGCGAGAGACGGCCAGAGGGAGATTGACACTGTGTGCGAGTAGCGGAATGGAACGCATTCATCACCGCTTCATGCTGATTTGCATGTTGACCTACTTCTTAATTCTCCTACGTGCCTTACTGTTTGCTTTACGAAACTGGCCAAATTCTCGTCCTACTTTCGTTTCCTGGATTATCTTACTTACATACTTCATCACTTCATGGTCAAATTATTTATCTATGTTTCCCTTTGTATTCATTTCGTAGTTTTACGTGTGTATGTATATACAGATTTCGTTACTTATTTTAACCTTCCTCTTCCATACATGTTTTCTTAAATACATTTGATTTTCTATTATATGCACATTTTCCATACGATAAGATAATGTTGCTTATAGCCCAGCCGACCGCAAGGGGCCACATCAGGGCTGACATTTTCCATACTCATTTAACTTGAACCATTCATATACCTAGACTACCCCCCCCCCCCCCCGGTGGCCACGTTTGTTCCCATATTGTGTTATCCGGTTGCTTCCTCCATGCTCCCCCCCCCCCTCATGCTCCTTCTTACTTGTCATGTATTCTTACTTATATCCATTCAGATTATAATTACACGTATTCCCTCTTAGTTGCCTTAATTATCTGTACTCTTGCGTAATTACATATTTTTAGTTATACATTCAATTCTACTACGCTTCTTGATCCATCTTGACTCAATCAGTCTCATCCTCATACTTATTACTTTTCTTTTCTATTCTTTTGTTTTTCATTTACACACACACACACACACACACACACACACACACACACACACACACATGCATATGTATATATATACCCACATACATGCGTATATCACCCACATACATACAGTGTATGATACACACATACACATGTACACATACACACACACACACACACACATGCGTACACACATACATACACACATGCACATTTTACAATCTTGTTCATGTTCTTATAAGTATCCCTACTCCATCATCCATTTGTAATAACCTCATTCTCCCTCATTTCCATTCATAATTGTACATTTCCATTCATATTCATATTCATTCATTGCACATAATTTCCTCAAAACATATTCATTTCCATAATTCCATTCCTTCATATTATATTACATTCATGTTCCCTCATATTACACCCTTGTATTCACTTTTATATAGTTATCTTTCCATCATAGTCCTTGTCTTGCTTCACATCCGAGTATACAATTGCATAATCTCATGTGTTCATATAACATCTCATTCGTAAATCTGTTCATATCATCACACCAATCACAATTTCGTACTCATTCAGGTATTTGTGTTACTTTCCATACTGAGAAACACCTTCCAAGTTAAATCCATGATTCAATCTTCTCTAGATATTATGATATCACAACACATCCATGTTCATTTATTATGCATATAGATTCACATGTTTATATGCTTTACACATAAGCATTCACATAATCATACATATGTATATATACACATACACAGAGACATATACAGTTTGAATTCGGCTATAAATCCACAGAAGCAAAACCAAGTCTCTTCTCTTTGTCTTATATTTGTGTTTCTCTGAATTTTAATGCATAAAAAGTATACATTGCTACATCACGTGTCATTTCCACGTTTTCATTTTGTAATAGGTTTCTTAGTGTAATTGTATCCTTATTTCTATAATGTTTATAAATATATTTCTCCCTTAATTGTCTATAACACGGGCATATCTTGAAAAAGTGTAATTCGGTTTCTTCTGTTGGACAAAAAGGACATGTTGTAATTGCTTCCTTGTCTGTGAACTTGTTGTTTATATGTAATTCGTTTACCCCTAAACGTAGTCTGGTTAGTGCTTTTCTAAATTTCGCTATTGTGATGTCGTAGAAATATTTTTCAGTATGGTGTACAGATTTAAAAGAGCGATAAGTATTAAAACGTTCGCTGTTTTCTATTTTATCATGCCAGTTCTGCTTGTGACAGTCTATCATTCTTTGTCTTAATACTGAAATAAATCTGTTCTCATCTCCTACACCTTCATTTAGCCATACTTCTGAAAAGCCATATATGTCTAAACAGTGTTTTAATTCTAATGCCCAATTTTGAGATTTGTTTATTTCGGTCTTTTCTCTTTCATATGCTTGTCTGGGGAGTCTGTTTGGTGCCATTTTTATAATTTTAAACCAATACCTAATCGCCCTTATTGTGCTGTCTATGCATATAGGATATCTACCCAACTCTCCATATATTAGATTATTTGGGGTTTTCTTGCCCACACCCATATATTTTTTACAGGCGAACAAGTGTATATTTTCTATTGCTTTATATCTAGTTAGGCCCCATGCTTCTGCTGCGTATAAGAGTAAGGGTTTAACTTGAGTATCAAACAGTTTAAAGTAAATAGCCATATCTATATGTCCTAAAAATATACATAGTTTTCATTATTTCCATAATTTTGCCTTTCGCTCTACCTGCATATTCAGAAAGTGATATGTCTACTGAGAGTTTAGTTGTCAAGGTGAAACCTAGGTACTTATAACTGTTTACTACTTCTAGTTCTTGGTCTTTGTAGTACCATTTCTCCTTTTTACCCAAATAGCCCCCTTTCCTAAAAACCATTATTTTTGTTTTTTGTAGATTTACTGTTAAACCTATAGAATCCGAGGCTTGTTGTAGGTTCTTTAATTGGTTTTGTAAGCCGGCTGGTGTTAATGATATGAGGGCTATGTCATCTGCAAATAACAACGTGTAAATCTCTTCTGCACCTGGTAGAAATTGGTAACCATGTCTCCCTTTTCTTGTGACATTGTCCGCCACTTCTGTTATTAATAGAGAAAAAATCAAGGGGGACAACAAACAACCTTGTTTCACTCCTGCTGGGCATTCGAAAAATTCTGTTAAATCAGTTCCATATCTAACACAAGCTTGAACTGTTTTGTATATACCTTTTAACATGTTGAGCATTTTTGTAGATACTTTATGTTTCTGTAGTATCTCCCATAATTTGTCTCTATTTACAGTATCAAATGCTTTCTGATAATCTATGAATGCTACATAAAATTTACTTCTACGTCTGCCATAGAGGCAATTTGTTATCATAGTTGTTAATGTGAAAATGTGGTCTATTGTCGAATATCCCCTTCTAAATCCTGCTTGTTCCTTACTAATTTTGTTCTCATCTTCTGCCCAGTTGTAAAGTCTTTTGTTGATTATTGCTGTAAAAATTTTACTTGTAATGCATAACAGTGAAATCCCTCTATAATTTCCTGGGTTTTGCTTATCACCTTTCTTGTGGAGTGGTACAATTACTGCACGTGACCATTCTAAGGGGAAGTAACTTTCTTGGAACAGTTTATTGAATAACTTAGTTAGATATGGTATTATTTTACTATATATTGTTTTTAGAAATTCTGGGGGGATTTCATCTATTCCTGGGGATTTACCTGATTTCAGTTTGTTTATTGCTAAACCTACTTCCTGTTCTGTTATATCTTCATCTAGCTCTTGTACTAGAATCTCTTCAATATTCACTTGCTGTTCTCTTACAATAGCTCCTTGCCTTCCTGTTATTTGGGGGTTCAATATGCTTTCAAAATGTTCTTTCCATTGTTCAGATGTAATAACTGGTAATTTATTTTTCTTTCTTCTAATGTTTTTTATTGTGCTCCAGAATTTCTGGCTATCCTTCTGATTTTGCATAAGTGTATCATATATCTGTTCCCTGTATTGTTTTTTCTTTCCTCTAATCATTTTTTGATAAGAAGTCCGTTTGTTATTATATATTTCCTTTCTTTCTTCATATTTAATAGGATTTTTATTTTTATCTATTAAATTAAGTCTACACAGTGCTTGTCTTGTTTCTTTCTTTTCCATCTTGCACACTTTATCATACCACCCATTTGTAGGTTTATAGCCCCCTCCTGAACTAGTTATTTTGCTCATACATTCTCCAGCATTCTTTAGTAATTGGTTAAATTTAACTATACTTGTATCTACATCTTGATCAATTTCCTCCTTAATTTGTTCTAATATTGTTTGTGCTCTTTCAGATTCCATGAAGTTTATGTAGACTTGTGCTTTGGCTGGGTCCCATTTTATTTTCTTTGTAAATGTTCTCTTTTGTTGATCTTTCTGGATATCCTGCACTGTGCTCAGAAGCTCCATTCTAACTGGCATATGGTGAGACTCAATTCTTTCATCCACTAAACAGCTGTCAACATTTTCGATTAATTCTATGGAGCATACATAGAAATCTATAGCACTATTTCCCCTTTCCGAGAAGAATGTGAATGCACTGTCAAAGTTTTTCATATTTAAGCCATTCAGGGAGTTAAATTAAAACTTGCGCAAAGTTCAATAAGCCTTTTTCCGAATCCATTGATGATGTTATCCTTTGACTTACGTGCATACACATTCTGTTCTCTGTCGAATATATCATTTTCATCCTCAATATTTAATCCCCATTCCCCAATACGAGCATTTAAGTCTCCTCCTATAATATATAAATATTCATTCCCTTGTTCAATTTGTGTACAAATGTATTGTTCTATCATTTCTATGGTACAATCATAATCCTTGTCAGCATAAAAACGACTGTCAACCGGATGTACATACACACCAAGAAATAGTACATCTCTATCACATTGTAACAGGTTTTTTTTGTAACTTCACACATAATACATTTTCTATATTAGTATTAATTAACTGAACATACCCAGATAGTTCCTTCTTGATCAGCATTATCAATCCACCAGAGGGTCTGCCCATTCTAGTATATTTTCTGGCTGGACAGTAAAGATGTAGAAATTCCTGAAACTTTGTCTCAAAATCAAAATGTTTTAGAGTAAATGTCTCAGATAAACAACAGATATCAAAAGCAGTTGTAAATTAAAAAAAATCAGGATCTGACAATTTCTCCAGCAGACCTTCAACATTCCAACACATGAAGGAAATTTTCTAAATACTTATCCTCTACTACATTGTTACCTTGTATTTGTGAATGGCCTTGGCCTTCCCCTCATTTTTTGTCTTTTTTGCCCTTCCTGTGTGTATTAGCTTGGGTGTTCTGTACTTGTTTATTGCCCAACTTAGTATTGCTTGCGTTGGATCCTAATGTATGCTTGCTTGCTGTGCGTGTTTTCATTTTGTCTTTGTCCCCCTCTTTTGGCCTAGCACCCATTTTTTCATTCTTCTGTTCATCACTCATATCTGTCACCCTTTCTTTGTCTGACCCGTTCACTCTTTCATCCCCACTGACCATCTCTCTTCCTTCCATTCTTCCTTCACCACTTTTCTTCATCTGTATTTCTTCTTCTATCTCCTGCTCTTCATCTGAAAGAGACCCCCCCAATTCTGAAACAATTTCATTCCATACCAACTGCATGTCAGGCTCACTTCCACTTTCACCTTCACCTCCAGCATTTCTTCTTTCTCCTCCAGCCTTATTTCTGACAGATTTCTCATTCTCTCCGTCCATTCCCTTGCGGTTATGCTCTCTCACGCTCTCTCTTTCCTGTCTTTCTCTTTCCATTCTTCCCTCCATCTCCTTTGCTCTCACTCTTACACTCAGTCTGTCTCTCTCCCCCATACTTTCCCTCTCACTCTCCGCCTCACTTCCATGACGTCCCACTCTCATCCTCTCTCTCTCCCTTCTCCACTCATTGTCCCAGTCCCTGCTCTCGTTTTCTTCATACTCCCGCCATCGGCCTGTCTCTCGGTCTGGTTCCATGTCGTCCTTGTTCCTCCTTCCAACCCGAGGTGGTTCCTGGAAGTGTACTCTCCCTCCTGTCTTCTCTGCTGCGGTCTGGAAGCTCTGTAGGGCACAAAAGATGTTCTGGGTTGTCCTTTAACATACACCTTTCCCCTGTAAATGTACCCAGTCTTGCCTTCTTCTCTCAGACTTTTCAAGGCAGCTGTCTGCCTCCTTGTTCTATCTTGGGCCACCCTGATTCCATTTTCTCTCATCCTCTCTCTTGCTTCAGTGTTCTGCATAATCCGGATCGTATCCTTCCACCTCAACAGTTTCACTATTAGGGGTCGCGGGTTATGGCTTGCTGTATTGGGTCTTCCCAGTCTATGGGCCCTCTCTACAACATCTTCAGCCCATTCCTCGTCCGGCATATATGTTTGC
>CM065719.1:83161671-83169171 GCA_033310375.1 Conus canariensis
CTTTTGAGGGCTGACACACTCATGCGCAAAAAAAAAGAAGTTTACAACCTGAAGAGGTCAGATAAAAAAAAAAAATCCTGAAAAATAATAACACGACAAAAGCAAATAATAACAGTGCCGTGAAACTATTGACATACTTAACGTCAGATAAATGCGGATTGTGTTAAGAGTGCAAGGTGTTCCTTATAGATTTCGAACTCCCATATTGTAAAGAGAAATTGATGGAAATATCTAATTGTTACAAAAACACATTTCAAAGCCATAATTTCACCACCTAGTCTTCAGATTGCAAGAAAAACAAAAAAGGCTGGCAGGTCCCAGTTTGAAACTAAGGTGTGTGTGTGTGTGTGTGTGTGTGTGTGTGTGTGTGTGTGTGTGTGTGTGTTCCTTCATTAATTCTTCATTTCATCATCTTTCCACTTGAAGTGATATCAGTCCAAAATGTATGTGCGTGTGCGTACGTGCGTGCATACCTCTATTCTTTTCTATAAAAGGACATGAAACATATGGCAGTGCATAAGCAGACATTACATGTGCGTGCGCATTAGTATAGGAAGAAACACTCATACGAAAACGCATGCGCGCAGGATTGGCCGTGACCTTCCTCACTGTCGCACAGCACGGGGAGGGAGGAGGAAACGGAGGACGATACCTACAGTCGGTAACGTTGCCCATCTCTCTCACCACTCTCGCCACAACCACACTCGCTCAGTAAACTGTCGCAACTTGATTCAAGTGCCTATGGCTCCTCGCGCACACAAACAACAACGAACATTTCGCTGACACTTTTCAATGCTCAGTCACTTGGTAATACTTGTAAAAAGAAACGATCTGCCGTAAATGACTTTATACTCTCCAATGATATCGACATTCTTTGTGTAACGGAAACGTGGTTCAAGGAAAGCGGCGATGAACCAAAGCTACGTGACCTCGCCCCAGCTGGCTATACCACCAAGTCCTTCCCCCGCCCCACCACGACCTGCGAGGGCGGAATCGCATTCGTCATCTCGGATAAGCTGCTCCCCTATTGCTCTTTTGACTCGTCTTTTGATTTTCAGCATCGGACCTTTGAACTTGTTCACCTGAAACTGTCCCTACCTAGCGCTCCTGTCACTAACATTTTTGGGATTTATAGACCGGTACCCAGCAGAAAGAACAAATTTACGCCCAGCATGTTTGTCAACGAACTTCCAGACTTTCTTGAATTTGTAAATGATCTTCCAGGAACATTGTTATTGATCGGCGACTTCAACTTCCATTTCAATAAGCCCACAGTTGGATACACGCCCGAGGTGTTAGAAATTTTAGATACTTTCGGACTCCAGCAGTCCGTGAATGAAATGACGAACAAACAGGGTAACATAGTAGACTGGGTAGTCTACAGAGACAGTGATCATCTTCTCAAATCCTCAACCGTTGACGATAACCTAGCATTGGATCATTATGCTGTGAAGTGTGAATTAGATATCGTTAGGCCCGCCGTTCCAAAGACTTACAAGGAAGTTAGGAAAATTTCTGCTATCGATATAGAGGCTTTCAAATCTGATCTGAGCACGGCCATACTGAGCGAGCCATCGGCCTGTCAGCTGACCTCTGCCCTCCGTGCCATGCTTGATAAGCATGCTCCAGTGAGCAGGCGCTTGATCACTGATCGCTCACTGTGTCAATGGCACAACACAGTGGGTCCCGAGTTGTCCGAGGCCAAGCAGGAGAGGAGGGGGGCTGAGAGGCGATGGCGCGCCACGGGACTGACTGTGCACAGGAAAATATATCAAACTGCGAGAAATCATGTTACTGACATTGTTCATCAAGCAAAAACTTTGTTCTATTCTTCAAAGATATTGGCCTGTAATACGGCCAAGCAACTATTTAATGTCACAAATAGTCTCCTAGGCAAAGTCAGCTACTCCCCCCTTCCCACCATCTTCCAAACTCAAGAGCTCCCTCAGAAATTCTTAGAGTTTTTCAATGGAAAAATTGACACTATCCGTGAAAAGCTAGATTCTACTGCACCTGTACATCCTCTGAATGACAAAGTTTACTGTGGACCTCCTTTGGCTTGTTTTAGTCCTGTTAGTCAAGACTATGTCAAAAAACTTTGTTTGTGATGCAGCCCTAAATCATGTGAACTTGATGCCATTCCCACTAACTTGCTCTTTCAGTGCATTGATGATGTCCTACCCCATCTTACTCATGTTATCAATACCTCTTTGTCCTCTGGTCGCGTTCCTGAAATCTTCCGGTCCGCAGTGGTACGTCCATTGATCAAGAAACCTTCATTAGATAAAAATGTTTTAAAGAATTATCGGCCTGTATCAAATTTGTCATTTCTATCAAAATTATTGGAGAAGATCGTTTTGGAACAAATTCTAGAACATCTCGAAAAGAATCACCTTTTGAATCCTCATCAATCTGCTTACAGACAAGGCCATAGTTGTGAGACAGCACTCCTCCGTATAGTCAATGACCTCCTCTGCGGGCTTGACGATGGGAATGTTTCCTTATTAGCGATGTTAGACCTCTCTGCAGCATTTGACACGATCGATCATAATATTTTGTTCTCACGGCTTCAAACTTCCTTTGGATTCAAAGACACAGCTCTCGACTGGATTATCTCTTACTTGACTGGACGGACTCAGACAGTGTGTGTACAGGGAAGATACTCAGACAGTTCTCCTCTTAGGTACGGTGTGCCTCAGGGTTCTGTACTTGGGCCAGTCCTTTTTGTGCTGTATGCTAGTCCTGTGTCTGACGTCATCAGTGGTCACGCCATGTCGCATGAGAGCTTTGCTGACGATACTCAGCTTCATCAGTCGGCTCCCATTGCTGAAACTGACTCACTGATTTCTCGGACGCGGGGCTGCATTGCAGACCTGAAGGACTGGATGACAACCAACAAACTACAACTAAACGACGACAAGACGGAACTCATGTTCGTGACAAAACAGCCTAACCATCCTTCTCTGCCTTCAACTGTCACTATCAATGACTGTGCTGTCTCTGTCTCCACCTCTGTCCGCAGTCTAGGGGTCATACTTGACCAATCCCTCTCCTTTGAGAAACAGGTTTCAAATATTTGCAAGATTGCCTATTTAGAACTAAGAAGAATCACGTCACCTTCTCTCTACAGATGCTACAAAAACTCTCATTTGTGCATTTGTCTTATCTAGAATAGATTACTGCAACTCACTTTTGGCCGGCCTTCCAAAATACCTGATAGAAAGATTACAGCGAATCCAAAATCATGCAGCCCGAGTCGTCTGTAGAGCAAGAAAACATGCTCACATTTCGCCTCTCCTCCACTCTCTTCACTGGCTATCTGTCTCAAACCGTATCTCGTACAAAATCTCAACTCTCACTTTCTCTGCTCTCTTTGAAAATGGACCTTCTTATCTCTCAGATCTCCTTAAAATCTACACCCCCTCTCGACAACTACGCTCCTGTGCTGACGACCGCCTTCTGCGAATGACTCGCTTCAGGACTACTACTGGTGAAAGATCTTTCTCTTTTCAAGCTCCAGCGACGTGGAACAGACTGCCAGACTGTCTCAGACATTCAGATTCTATCTCTTCTTTCAAGTCTAAATTAAAACCCATCTATTTTCTCATAATTAGTCAATGCTGTGGGGAGAGGGGGGGGGGGGGGGGGGTACAACCTAACTCATAGCCGTCTGGGCCTTTTCAAATGTAGCGTATGTGTATGTTCTCTATTATATGTATTTGTTGTATGATTGAACGTTATAGGATTAAGTTTTTGTAGTGATATTTGAAGAATAAGTGAATGTCACATTGGTAGGATTAGGATTTGTTAGTTATTGTAGTAATAGTATTTGTAGTTGGGTGTAAGGTGTATTATTGTATATGAGAAGGGTGAATGTAGTATGACTTTGTAAAGCGCTTAGAGAAATTCGTTTGATTAAGCGCTATATAAGAAATCATTATTATTATGTACATATCTGTTTATTTGCACACACACACACACACACACACACACACACACACACACACACACACACACACACACACACAGAGAGAGAGGGAGAGAGAGAGAGAGAGAGAGGAGAGAGAGAGAGAGAATTTCTTGGCCTGTAATCGCAAACGCTAGATCCCTCCATTCGATCAGTACCAGCCTTAACCCCACCCCCCCCCCCTCTCTCTCTCTCTCTCTCTCTCTCTCTCTCTCTCTCTTCTCTCTCTCTCGTCATGTCACACAGTACCTCTCCATTGTCTAGGTCATCAACAGCAGAAGGTAATTGATCACTTTCGGCCATTCCAGTACTCAGGTCATGAACTTCAAGGGAGATAAGCCAACAGGTGAAAGGCCCTGTTGACGTTAGTACACATCGCAAGAACACCCAAACATTCGGCCAGTCACGAGGAGCGACGCGTTATACATACTTAGACGAAAACAATGTGAAAGCGAAAGAAGATACCGGTCCTGACACACCTATGTGTTTGACTAACATCAGCTGCACCTGACTGACCAAAAACATCCATCTTCATAGTTCCTTTGCGTATTTATTTATGCAAATGCTTGGTTGTGCTTTGAAAATAAAGTTCAAGGTTTTTTAAGATGGCTTTCAGCTCGACTGAGACGATAATGAAATTGCTTGGAAAACACGTGAAGGGGAAGGAGGTAGAGGAGAGGAGGGGGAGGGGTGCGGGGAGTGGGGTGGGAGTGAGAGGCGGCTGATATGGAACACAAGAAAAAAAAAGGGGGAGCAGTGACTCACAAACAATAAGAGTGAATTTGCAGAGGGTTCTATTTGACTTATCAGAGAACATGACTATTTTTGTGTGTGTATGAGGACAAAATTGATGGATGAACATATTTCGAAAAGAATTCCTCTTTGATCTTTCACCGTAAAAAAACAACAACAACATGTGTTGGTAACAAAGATTAAGTGGATTTCAAACGGAAAGAAGCTAGAGTGTTTACACTTTAGTTTTTAATCTCATTCCTCTTATTTCATGAATATTAATATATATCTCGGGAAGCGGTTATATGTTCAATTTTGTCAACTTTAGGATTGGGACACAGACTGCGATCGACACTTATTGGGAAGTAGAATGTTGAGAGCTTTTTTCTACCAATCAAAATTTAGCACAAACGTCGGTGCGTGGAGACAACAATAATGACTGAACACATTCAAAAAAATATTTCCACTTTTTAACATCTAGTCCTTCAAGACAACATTTAAAGAAAATGCATATCGAAGTTGAAGCAGATTATAAATGGAAAGAAGCTGAATCACGAACATGATTGTTTAAACTTCGTCTATATTTTTCATCTCCAGTGATATTATTTATGACTATTATTATACATAAAAGAAAATCTGAAATGAAACTGGAAACAGCAAAAAGGAAACAACAACAAGTAAGGTAACTCTTGTTCCTACGATGAGGTAAGTGCAGGCCCATAACTCCGAACGAATGCTGTGTGCGACACCAAATCGCCTCGCAGAAATGCTAACACTGGGCGCAAATAACAGACAAGGCTACCTGTATTTGTTTTTCTTTGCCTGTGTGTTCTGTTTGACTACATTAAAGATAAAAAAGGCCGTGCCGGTCTTGACTAAATGTTAATTTGTATTTGTGCATTTCCTCAGTTGTTGCTGTGGACATGTGGCAAGCACATAGGCAAGCTTGGATCATCCTTTCTGGGGATGTCGCCTCGTTGTTTGCTCGGTGTTCGCATTTTTTAGCTGAACGATTTGGTGTCGAAAGCGGCGTCCGTTTGGAGTTGTGGGCGTGCAGTTATCTCATCATGGGTAGCAAGAGTTACCCTACTTGTTCGTTATTCCTTTTCTTTTCCTTTTTTTTCCCTTTGTTTCTGCATGTCGGGCTCTGTCATGCATCTAGTTCTGTTAACCTCGTTGCGATTGGGAGGAGGGGTATGTTGGCGTTCATGTGTTGAGCTCCTCTGTTGTGTTTGTCGTCCAACGGTTGTGAAAGTGTTTAAAGGACTAGAACTCAGGGAAGACTCTCGTCTAACTACGTCCCGGAATGACTGCCCCTCCCCCCCCCCCCCTCCCTTCCCCTCTCCACCTCGCATCGTCAAATAGTAAGGTATTGCGGTTGGCATTCTGTGCGGTCATCATAGTTTCATATGTGCTGGCACTGCGCAAAGCCCGCAATAGACCTGTTCAGGAACACTGTGGGTGTAGGGAAAACAAAACAAAACAAAACAAAACTGCTGTCTGTGATCTTTAATGCAAGAAAAACTCGCTCAAACGCATGTAGAGTACCTTTTCCCTGCTGTATAGCTGGCTGCTCTTAACGGACCGACTGCTTCAACGTGTGTGTGTGTGTGTGTGTGTGTGTGTGTGTGTGTGTGTGTGTGTGTGTAGGTGTGTGTGTGTGTGTCTGTTGTGTGTGTGTGTGTGTTAGTGTGTGTGTGCGCGCGCGCGTATGAATGTGGTGTGTGTGTGTGTGTGTGTTGTGTGTGTGTGTGTGTGTGTGTGTGTGTGTGTGTGTACGCATGTGTGTGTGTTTTAGTGTTTAGGCATTGGTGCGGGTGAGTTTGTGTTTTTATGTATTGTTTTTATAATCTATGCAATGTTTAATGTCTTATGGATGTAATGTTTATTTCATGTGTGTATGCGTGTGTGTGTGTGTGGGGGGGGGGGGGGGGGTGCGTGTGTGTTGTGTGTGCAGGTGTGTGTTTAGGGGGTGGGGAGGGGTGTGTGAGTGTTGATGTATATACAAATACATATACTAACACAGGCTTTTATGTAATGATTTATAATGTCTCTTTGTAATGTCTTATGTACTTGCGAAATGATGTGGCGCAGAAGAAAAATTTCCGATGGACAATAAAGTTGATTGAATTGAATTTAATTGAGAAACTCGTTTTGATCGAAAACAGCTGACGTCATTAAAGCAAAGCTATCACAGCGGCCTATTCTTCTCAACACTTTCACCACCTGATAAGGTTTGCCACCTCAATACGACAATGACAGACATCCCATAAAACATAAGAAGAGTTTATTTTTAGTGTTCGTTCGCGCAGTTCGCGCCGTCCTTAAAAGCAGTTTGTTCACTGTCACAACTATTTCCACACATCGACAACGCTGATGAATGCACGGAGCCTTCATGTCCAAAGAGCGCTCTGTTCGGTTCGATAACTCCGTTCTTTCCTTCCCTCCGGTTATATCGCTTGGCCTTTGATGTGGTAATGTCGACCATTAAGGACACATCATATCGTTTTCGTATTTGTTGTTTTGTTTTTGTTTGTTTGTTTGTTTGTTTTTCGTTCAGAATTCTTTTCCTGGTTGACACCCTGGTTGTCTGTCGTGTATCTGATGTTATCGGTTAGAGGATCGTGTGAAAATGTTTATCTACTTTAAAAGCTGACTCAAAGTCGTCGTGAACACACGCCTTCGTATCTTTGTTGATCAGGTTACAGTGAACTTGTATTAAAAACATTTTGCATTAGTTTTGTTGATTTCATTCCATTCAATTTAAAAACAGCCACACCTCGCACACGTGCACGAGCACA
>CM065719.1:83171671-83206671 GCA_033310375.1 Conus canariensis
CCAGACGGTAGTGGCAGTCCGGGATGGGGTAGTTGGGACACCTGCAGAGCAATGATATCTATATGATGTATATAACTTTTCAAATGGAATATATTTTAGTTGTTTTGACGTTTTTGTACTTTTTCTGTTTTTAAAATAACTTCGCTAAACATGGCTGAATCACATTTTCTCTCTCGTAGTGCTGGGAATACGGGTTAACTTGGTGTTAGTCGCAGTGTTCTCTCTCTCTCCTCTCTCTCTCTCTCTCTCTCTCTCCTCTTCTCTTCTCGTCTCTCGTCTCTGTCTTCTCTGTCTCTGTCTTTCTGTCTCTGTCTCTCTCTGTCTCTGTCTTTGTCTCTGTCTCGTCTCTGTCTCTGTCTTTGTCTCTTTCTGTCTCTCTGTCTCTCTCTCTCTCTCTCTCTCTCTCTCTCTCTCTCTGCCTGTACTTATAGCCTTTTCTCTTGTGTTTACTCTTCTTCTTCATAGATGCTTTAATGTTTTATGGCATTGACTGTGCAGGTCATATAGCTTCCTTTTACTATTTTCTATTGTGTTATGAAACTACATCGTCGTATTTATGATTGAAAGCTTACAATAACAAGTCACTTGCAAAGCTACTAAAAATGTGAAAAGTAGTAGAATAAGCGAAGTTTTGTATGAGCAATTTTTTTTAATCTAGAAAACCTGAATGTGCAAGAGTCGGCAAAATCTTGTAATCTTTTCCAAATATCCATACCCTTTAGTGTGTCAGTATTACTTCTGTTGCGTGTGCTACTCCTACACATTACCTGTCAAAGGAGCCATTAGAAGACATGCACATGGTATAATATTCAGACGATATTTCCATCTAGACAAACGCAATTTTTTTTTAAGATGGGGACAATGAATCATGCACAAAATATTTATCAACTGGAGATAGTATCCTAAATATGTAATGAAATGAAATGGGCTTGCATATTCGGGAGAGAAAACAGTAATGACGATTTTTAACTAGAAGAATCCGACATTATTGCTACAACATCAAGTATTAGATGACAAAACTTTACAACATTTACAAGACGGAAGTTTCTGGATACTCACTTGACTAGCTATTACACTGGCAATTGCATATTGAGAATTTGATAGTGACAGCAAGGAAAAGGTCACATTTTTGACAGCAATTGATGCTTGACCGTGGGATCAAGATACAAACAACAACAATAAACCTCCTTTACCACAGTCGCTATTTAACCAGGTAAAATAATGTTGCTGATAACCCAGCCGACCGTAAAGGGCCATATCAGGGCTGTCACCGCATTGAAGTCAACTCATAAGTCATTATATAAAAAAAAGAAAAAAACTCATTGACACAACCCTTTAAAACACACCTTCTAAAAACATACCGGAAATTTAGTTAAAATCATTTTCGCCATAAAATCTTAGATCAGTTGAAAAATGTCAATCGCTTTCAGAAATTCAAAGATCACGTCAGGTGGGAGATCTCTGAACAAAGTTTTCATGGATTCTGCTTATAAGTGTTTATGCCTCACATCATGCAAGTCCCAACACTCTAAAAGAACATGTTTCATTGTGAGTGGTACATGACATGGAATGCACCACGGAGCTTCTTCACTTTCTTGAAAGATAAGCCATGTATCCAAATTATTTGGGGGGGGGGGGGGGGGGGGGGAGGGGGAGGGGGGGGGGGGAGGGGGAGGGGGGGGGGACGTTAACACATGGCTTAATCCTGGAATCATGCACACGTTCTGGATAAAAGAAAACTCGTTTGAAAATGCAAGAATGATTTTGTCTTGGTTTCATTAATATCGACCTCATAATTGTTCCTGGGTCCGTGTGGAGTCACTGGGGCATCGCACTGAAGAACTGTTCACCAGATTCCTCCAGTTCTGTTGGGTGTGCTACGAGGCCTCAGGCTCTCAGACGATTTCACTGTCCATTCTGCAATGTTGTCTTTTTTCTGTCTTTCCATCAGTCTCGCTCCTTCAACACTGTCTTGACTGATTATTTTAGCGGGGCCGTTGATTCTTCGTGACAATGCCAACTTAGTTTCTTTGCTTTGCTGGTGTCAGCAAATCTTTGTATGGCCCATGTACTGTTTGATGGTCTGGAGCTCTTATTCAATGGTGATATGAACAATATATCTGATGTATAGTATCTTGCAATGTCTCATTTCTATGATTGAGGTCTTTATTCCAGGCCCATGTCGCATCTGTATATAGGAAAATAAAATACACCTGTGCATGCAGGAGCCAGATTTGTATTTCACTGAGATGTTACTGTCTTTCCGTACAGGGTTCAGTCTTCACAGAACTGATATCCCTGCTGCTCTTGAGAGGATATCTGATTGAAATTCCCCCACCGCTGAAAAGAAATTCCAGATGCATGAACTGTTTAACAGTTCCTAGCTGAAATAAACCACAGATATATGAACTGTTCAACAGTTCCTAGCTGAAATAAATCCCAGATATATGAACTGTTCAACAGTTCCTAGCTAAAATAAATCCCAGGTATATGAACTGTTCAACAGTTCCTAGCTGAAATAAATCCCAGATATATGAACTGTTCAACAGTTCCTAGCTAAAATAAATCCCAGGTATATGAACTGTTCAACAGTTCCTAGCTGAAATAAATCCCAGATATATGAACTGTTCAACAGTTCCTAGCTGAAATAAATCCCATATATATGAACTGTTCAACGGTTCCTAGCTTCTATCCATGGTTATATCAGTACTGGGGGTGGTCTTGTGACTGGCCGTTTATGTCAGTACTGCAGGTGGTATTGTGACTGGCCGTTTATGTCAGTACTGCAGGTGGTATTGTGACTGGCCGTTAGCTTGGTCTTCTAGGTGTTGATGTCCATACTATGTCTCGTAGATGTTTCATCCAGTGTTCTAACAAGCTTAGTGAGTTCTCGTTCAGTGCCGGCCAGGCCACCAAAGTTAACTGCAAAGCAGTGCTGATAGTATTGACATGATCTTCAAGTGGATCATCCATGATGCAGTACGTCCAAGACTATGTTGAGAACTATTGAAGAGTAAAGGAACCCTGACGAATCCCAAGTGATAATGTGAGCCACTTTCCAGTCGCGCCATTTGTAAGCACTGATCACTTCGGCGTATACTTGCTGGATGTTGTTGATTAACTTTGTGTCCCGTGATCAAATTTCCTCATAACGGCCTACAGCACCTCTGGAGGTACTCTGTCAAACGCCTCTTTGAAGTCTGTGAAGATAGAACTCCTAGTATTGCAGGTATGTTTAGCGAAGGGTTAAAGATCTGTTTGATGATACATCAGCCTTTCAGTACAGCGGTGTTTGTTTGCAACTGTAATCTATTCAGAATGATTTTGAACATCAAGCTGCTCACATTGCTGGTCTAACTGATCTTGCGGTTGTTCAGGCAGTGTTGAGGATTTCCTCTCTTTGGAAGTGTGACGATTAGTGATCGAGTCACTTTGGCTTTAGCCACTCGCCAGTGTGCCAGATTTTGTTGCAGCTGGCAGATGATATAGCCGTTACTGCATTTCCGCCATATTCAGGTGTTTTGCAGGGATGTTGTCAATGCGTGCAGCCTTGCCATGTTTCAGCGACTTCACTGCTACAACGACTTCTCCGACAGTGAGGGAAAATCCTATCCATTTGAGGAATCCTGAACTGTTTGCATAGTTAGATCTCTTTTGTTCGGTTTGTTATAGAGCTCAAAGCAAGGTTCCTGTATCTTCTTAAGATGTGTGTGTGTGTGTGTGTGTGTGTGTGTGTGTGTGTGTGTGTGTGTGTGTGTGTGTGCGTGCGTGCGTGCGTGCGTGTGTGTGTGTGTGTGTGTGTGTGTGTGTGTGTGTGTGTGTGTGTGTGTGTGTGTGTGTGTGTGTGTCCACTTTATGCAGATAAAGCATCTTTCGTACACACGCATACACACACGCGCGCGCTGCACCCATATATTTTCGAAGGGAGACAAATACATGTATACACAGGTGGATAAAACATAAATGACTGACTAAAGAAAGAAAACGATTAAAAAAGATCAGAAGGAACGTTACGTGGTTTACCACCGCATGTTTACGAACAAGCACACAAATGTTGAGTACCTCACTTTTGGAAACGTCTTGCCAGATCTTTAATCATCTATAAGCCTGTCCAGGCCATCATTCCATCAGTCTTACCCTGCCATTGAGGACCAGGCCATTCACTTCATTCCCTCAATCTCTGTTTCCCAGACAGTTCTTCTCCTTACTGTCACAAACCGAGAACGCTGAGATCACCGACAAGCAGAGTAGCCTACCAGACAGTTCTTCTCCTTACTGTCACAAACCGAGAACGCTTAGACCACCGACAAGCAGAGTATACAACGAGTTTCTGAAAGGAAAGCAAATTTCTTTGGAAAAAAGGACAGGGATCAGACAAGTTGACAGAAACAGATTTTGTGAGTGGTTTGATAAATACCGCACTGTGGTTACAACAACACCTAATTGCCAACACCCCTAAGTTACTGAATATTCTGTGCTGCTGGATTTAAGTAGCCGTAGTGCTGGATACTGAAGTGGCTAGTCTATATTGGGTAGCATGTCACCGTTAAGCAGACGTGGTGTTGGAAAAAAAAAGTAGACTGTCAACATCGAGTACTATGTCACATTAAAAGCAGCCATTTACAAAAAGAGGGCAGTAGGCGGTCACCTTGTTGGTGGTCAGTTACACAGTATGTAGCCATCGTTCAGGGATAGCTGCCTGAAACTCGGTTAGGTTGTCAAAACGATGGTAAAAAAGATACATCATCACCGCTACCACCACTACTACTACTACTTCTTCTACCACCACTGCTATATCGATCGATCAATAGATAGACGAGTGAAGGGATGGATGGATAGGTAATTTGATTGATGCAGAGACATATCGAACCGATAATATTAATGAACTGAACATTACGTGCTAATCCGTGATTACTTTATCAATAGATAGAAAGACAGACAAACAGACAAGATAGATAAAGATGAACTGATGGACAGGCAGACAAATAAACAGACAGACAAAATAGGTGTCGATACGGAGAGGAACTGACGTCACTTTGTAGGCCATGGGATTGTCGGGATTGAAGCAGCCATAGCGGGCACACTCTCCGTCATGATACCACACCTGGTCTGGGTGGTACTGGACTCCTCTGTCCCCACAGCCATCTGCACACACAGCGCACTCCATTGTGTTGTGTTGTGTTGTGTTGTGTTGTGTTGTGTTGTGTTGTGTTGTATTATGTTGTGTTGTATTGTACTGCATTGAATTGCTTTGTATTGTATTCGTTTTCTTGTGTTGTACCACACCTCATCTGGTTCGTGTATAACTCTTCTGCTGAACCATCTTCCCATCTGCACACCCTTTGTATAGTATTGTGATTTATTCTATTACATTATATTGTGTAGCATTGTAATGTATTGTATCATATTGCTCTGTATAGTATTGTGATTTATTCTATTACATTATATTGTGTAGCATTGTAATGTATTGTATCATATTGCTCTGTATAGTATTGTGATTTATTCTATTACATTATATTGTGTAGCATTGTAATGTATTGTATCATATTGCTCTGTATAGTATTGTGTTTTATTCTATTACTTTATATTGTGTAGCATTGTAATGTATTGTATCATATTGCTCTGTATAGTATTGTGTTTTATTCTATTACTTTATATTGTGTAGCATTGTAATGTATTGTATCATATTGCTCTGTATAATATTGTATTTCTCATATAGCATTATATGGCATCGTATCCTATCATAATGCTTTGCACAGTACTTTTTGCATTGCATTTTTTCCCCATAGTATTGTGTTATTTTATGTTGTAATGTATAGTATTGTGTTGTATGGTAAGCAAGAGACATAAGCGGTTAAAGAAACATCAGCATGAAAGAGCTAGGAACATCAGCATGAAAGAGCCAGGAACATCAGCATGAAAGAGCCAGGAACATCAGCAGGAAAGAGCCAGGAACATCAGCAGGAAAGAGCCAGGAACATCATCAGGAAAGAGCCAGGAACATCAGCATGACAGAGCCAGGAACATCAGCCTGAAAGAGCCAGGAACATCAGCATGAAAGAGCCAGGAACATCAGCATGAAAGAGCCAGGAACATCAGCATGAAAGAGCCATTCCTGCCATTAACGTGTGCCGTTTCCACGTGTCTTGTTGAAGCACTGTGTCCTAGCATGTTGTGATATGTTTTTTGACAATATGGCTGCCTTTACCGTGGCAGCAGTACAGTGTGAATTTCAACCGATAGTGGGGCCCGAACTGAACATACCAAACAAAACGAGCAGGAAAGAACTTTTTGACAGTGTTCTCTTAAAGGCCACCATGATATGCACAATCATCGACGCATCTCAGCGCGTGAATGAAGCTGCGAACAAGAACAAATCGTCAGCTTTTTGGTGCTTGGCGTTTCTCAGAATTCACTGCTGTTTTGGGGTTTGTTGAAAACAAATCGAGCGTGCTCAAGTAACGGACGGTCACCATACCACGGGCTGCAACTTTCCGTCGGGTAGAGATAGGAAGAATATCATGGCTTGCTTGCTTGTCTCCGTTTATATACTTGCGATTGTACGCGCCACGTGTTTGAGTTGAAAGTGACCGGTTGCGTTGTGTGTGAGGAGAATATGTATGCATGAAGATCTTTTGTCCCACGCCACAAAGATTGCTTCACAGGCATACACATTTTTGTTCCTGGTGTGTCCTTTACATTGAGTTGGACCACACTTCTCTTTAACTTAAAAAAGAACCATGCAATACAGTACTTCATATGTAGCATAGATTCAAACTCTGAAAAAGTGAAGGCAATGTCTCAAGAAAATTAAAGGCAAAGGGGGCTTTCCTTCACTTTAAAAGTCTTGATCCCGGCTTCGACTTCATTCCTTTCCCTTCAGGTTTCTTTCTCTTTTGGCTGTATTTCCAGCTCATTCCTGCCCCTCCACATTCCCCCTCTCTCTGTTAGAGATTTTTGGGTGGTTAAAGATAAACATGAGATATCTAGATGTAGTCCCTCCACATTCCCCCTTTCTCTATTAGAGATTTTTGGGTGGTTAAAGATAAACATGAGATATCTAGATGTAGTCACAACTGTATATCATTTCGTAGGTAAAAAGAAACATGGACTCAGATGAATTTCTATCTGAATAATGCATAATTTTTTTCTGGCATTTAGCAATACTTTCATCCTGATAATATACTTGTGGCATGGTACAAGATTTTTCTCCTCGTCTTTGAATAACATGCCCCTCTTAGAACCATGCAGACGTGCGAAACTAAATGAGAGCGCCAATGGCTGATAAAGGAAATAGACGCTGAAATTCAAATACGCGAACATTCATTACAAACAACTAGTAAAGATAAACGAAAGGAAAAACCATCACAATGTAACAATAATGAAACAACACCAGCCGCCGTGGCGAAGTGGTTAGCGTCGCGGACTCCCGGCTGGGAGGTCGTGGGTTCGAATCCCATCAGAAGTCATGTGGGTTTTTCTGCCCCGACCGGCTCCTACCCAGAGTTGAGTTGCTGCCGACTCAGTTGGGAAGACTGGGACCACACAGTTGAGTTTCATCCACTTAATGGATGCGTTTCTGAGAGTGTTGCTCAAATTTCCTGACCAACACTGCAGGTGCCTGTATCTCTCGGGCTTGGTTGACGCCGGGATATATTATGAAAGGAAACGTAGACTACAGCCCTGTCATGTAGTCTCAGACCGAAATGGAAATCCGTAGCATCATCTTAATCATAAAAATTCTCATCGATCAGCATTAAAAAAAAAAAAGTCCCAAATTCTGTGGCCCTTCATGCCCTGCTCTCATGGTGACCTCAATTTCGATGTCCTCTCCACGTCTGTGGCCTTGGTTTGGTTCCGTCGGTGTCACCGGTATCGGCGAGTCCATGGGGGCTGTCGTTGGACGGACGTGGTGGCGCCCTCTGGAGGGAGAGCTCACTCACGCCGGCTCCGCGACTAAGCAATTATTGTCGTCAGTAGGGGGCTTAGTAGGTGGTGTCCTGCGTATGTTAGATCAGAACAGGCGCCACTGAACACCACCAAAGTGACTCGGCAGCAGTGCAGTGTCTCCTCCGGTGGGTTGCCTCTTGACGACTTGACATTGACTGCTCCCTGTGGACTGCTGGTGCCCCCCCGGGCTGTGGCTGTGGACGGGGTGGTCGGAACGAGCGGCGTGGGTGCACTGCCTCTGAGGTGGCGCAGAGGTTGGGACAGCAAAAAAAAAAAAAAAAAAAAAAAAAAAAAAAAAAAATGAAACGAGCCACCTCAACGAGACGCTTTAGTGAATTGATGACATACAAACTCCCACACCAAACCAAGTCCACCTGAAAGGTGATTAACTGAATGTGGGAGAAAAAAAGTCTCAGTTACTCCCTATCGCCAAAAGTTCGAACAAACACCCTGCCATCAGTAGCACAAAGAACTATTGAGATCGACCATACAGAGTCTAATAATTTGTATTCACCAAAAGTATATTTGACTAGGGAAAAAAAAAAATCAAACTTCATCATTCATACATGAATGTACACGAAGTATACCAGAAATTGTGTGCATCAACACAGTCCGGTTCCCGAGGTTTAGAAAGGTTAGATTGTAAAATTGAAAAAAAAAAAAAAAAAAGTGCGTAGCAGTTGTCTTTGATCTTCTTTGACCTTATGACGTGTGTTCATAGCCAGTTACCCACAAGCTTTTAAAGATGGGAAACCACTTGCTATCTATAGGCCTGGTGGATTATATCGCTGTTCGTCACATTGTCCAAATCACTTGCTATCTATAGGCCTGGTGGATTATATCGCTGTTCGTCACATTGTCCAAACCACTTGCTATCTATAGGCCTGGTGGATTATATCGCTGTTCGTCACATTGTCCAAACCACTTGCTATCTATAGGCCTGGTGGATTATATCGCTGTTCGTCACATTGTCCAAACCACTTGAAAAGCAATGAGCTCTTTGCGCGCGCGTGTGTGTATGTGTGTGTGTTGCAATTTGACTTCTTAAGTAACATTCTGCTCTCTCTCTCTCTCTCTCTCTCTCTCTCTCTCTCTCTCTCTCTCTCTCTCTCTCTCTCGTCCCTTTCCACGGCAAGGGATGGATAAACAAATATGTACATGGTTATTTGTTATCCTTTTAAATAAAGGTTATGATCATCGTTAACACCATCGCTATGATGATCATGACCAACATCGTTATCCTCTCTCTCACACACGCGTGCGTGCGCGCACACACACACACACACACACACACACACACACACACACTCGCATGGAATCAGGTAATATGCATACAAACTCAGGAACACACACGCAGAAACTCAGATCTAATGGTTAATGAGCACTTGATAGACACACACAGAGACTAGTACGCTGGAAAGCAAGTAATATGTATGCGCACGTACACACATACTCGCGCGCGCGCGCGCGCACACACAGATTAAGTGGTTAATGAGCGCTTGATAGGCGCGCGCGCACACACACACACACACACACATGCACCCTCCCCCCCCCCCCCACACACACACAGAGTGCGCACGCACGCATGGGCATGCACACGATCACACGGACACGCGCACTTTCCGACAAAAGCACATTATTCGCAGAGACACAGACAGACAGACAGAAAAAGAAAAAAAAGAATATGAATATTTTAAATGGGGTTAAACGGAAAAAACTTGCAGCGTTTTTTTTTTTTTTCCACACAATGCCCTCGTGGGAAGGAGAGAAAAAAAAACACAACAACAAAGAGCGAGCGAGCGAGCGAGAGAGAGAGAGAGAGATATATATCTTACATCCCAGGGTGATGAAAGCAGCCAACGAGGTCTGACAGCAAAACACAGCCATCACGACCAACGACACAAAGGACAACATGGCCGCTCTTTTTGTTTGCCCAGAGACAATTGTTGTTCCTGACAGGCCCGTGTGCCACGCTCTATGCAGCGAAGTGTTTTGTGTAATATGTTTCCGAAATCCAATCTGTCGATGCGACTCTCGTTGCAATTATACTTGTTTGAAATGTTCTGCAAGATGTCGGAAGTAGAGATAGCATTTTGCAGACATATATGCAAATAGACAGACATATACTTCTCAAAATTTGCAATGGATGGTAAGTTTAAAGTGGGATGACTGCAGGCGCAAATTGAAACATAAAAGCAAAAACGGAACCACTGAAGACCCAATAGGTCGAAACGCGTAATGTCGTTGGCGGCTCAATAACTCCTTCTTTTTTTTTTTTTGGTGCTGTTGTGGATAATGAACCAAGCGTGAATAGATTTTGATCATACAAATTCATTAAGGACAGAGATATAGGTCATTAAAGCACACTGCTGTCACGTTAGATTTTAATTTTGAATTGAACTGTGGAGTGTAGCATATGCTTGCCTCTAAACACGATCTCTCCTCCTATTGTTCCCCTTTTGTGAGAGAGTTTCTGTGTTCACTGTGTTTTTCATTGTATCCTTACCAATCCTTGAAGAGTATATTACCATAGTATGGTGATCGCAGCAGGGCCTGTGCCTTATCTCCCTTGTGGCAATTGCCTCAAGTCCACAGCCTGGCCGGGAAGAGGAAAAAAAAGGTCAAATATAAGTCATAGTGTCCCGTTATTCAGTGTTCCAAGGGAAAGAGATAAGGACTAACGTTCGGTTTCTTTCTGCCTAGAATTTGTTACTCCACTTCCTCTCCCGTCCCCTGAACATTTTTTGACGTCATCTTATTTCAGACGAATTGGATCACAGTAAAATATGATTTTTCACTTACGCCACGTTCCGAACCATGTTTATACTCGCTTATGTTATTATTGTCATAGGTGTCATAAACATCATTGCAACTACTCTCATTCTATTATCATTATGATTGTTGTTGTTATTATCATTACAATTATTACATGATAATTATACTATTATTACTATTGTTATTATTATTTCATTGTTGTTGTTATTGCTTTTGGTGATGATGATGATGATTCATTGTTGTTTTAATCAGTGTTTTCTTCTCAGTTCCTGAAACCAGTCCACAGATGAGTGGCGTTTCCTGAAACCAATCAATCCACAGATGGCATTTCCTTCTTCTTCTTCTTCCTAAAAGACCGGTTCACTCAAAAACGAGTAGGTCACCAGCGCGCATGTTAAAAAGTAAAATAAAATAAAATAAAGTGCGACTCGGTCTGTTGGCCCTTGGAGCAAAATTTGGCAACAAGGTGTCGCACACAATATTCAAAAAGTTAAAAGCAATGGCCAGATTCAGGCCCAGGTAACCATAAAATATCTGGGGAAGTTAAAATAGAAAAGTCGTCAATATGCAGATCTCAAGACTGTCGTATCAATTTGATTTTTAAATGAGACTGCATTTGTGGCAATCTCTATGGCACCCGGCAGTGAGTTCCACAGCCGTACAGAACTAGGATAAAATGAATGTAAGTGGCTGTCAATATTTGATGCAGGTATGGCATAACATTGACCGCCACTCCTGGTGCTACTTTTATTCAATACTAGTTGTTCCATTGGTATATCAATTAGTTTAGCTCTGCCTTTGAAGAAGATATTAAGTTTGATAAAAGCTCTTCTCTCTTCTAAGGGTTTCCATTTTAATTTCCTCATGTTCTTCCTAGTATTTGAGACGACTATCTATAATCACGCTTAAATATTTTGCAGCATTGGTTTCTTTAAGAATAGTATTATGAATAGAATATTCTGATCTAGTTGGTGAGCGTTTATTACATATACGCAACACTTGGCGCTTCTGGGGATGAAATTCCATTTTACAAGTTCTTTCCCACTCTTGTAGACCGTTTAGATCTTCTTGTAGAATGCATGTATCATCCTTGCTTCTGATTGTTCTATATACTAAGCAGTCATCTGCGAAAAGCCTTATAGTAGTTCCAGGAGAGAGATTTCTACTTATGTCATTTATATAAATGAAGAAAAACGGGGGCCCCAGAACAGTTCCTTGTGGTGCACCTGACAAGACTGGTTTACAATGGGATGATGACCCTTCCACAACTTTCTGCGTTCTCCCAACGAGGAATGATCTAGCCCATTTTAGCAAAGAACCGCCAATGCCGATGTGTTCTAATTTAAGCAGCAGGCCCTCATGGTCAACCTTATCAAAGGCTTTAGAAAAGTCTAATAAAATTGCATCTATTTGCTCTCTGTTGTTAAGACAGTTATTAAAATCATTGAGAGTTGTTATAAGTTGAGTCTCACAACTCCTTCGCTGTCTAAAACCATGCTGGGCGTTATTTAAGAAGTCATATTTGTCAAGATGGTCCATTATGCTACTATATATTATGTGTTCAAGTAGTTTTGCTGATATGGATGTAAGAGATACAGGTCTATAGTTCTCTGCTTTTGTTTTGTCACCCATTTTGAATAAAGGAACAATACCAGCATCTCGCCACTCATCAGGTATTACTCCCTGGTCCAGTGAAGCTTGGTAAAGTAGTTGGTATACCTCAGTCAATTCATTGGCACATAATTTTAAGAGCTTGCCAGGAATGCCATCAGGACCAGTAGCTTTGTTTTCATTGATGTTGGTCAGTAACTTAAATACTCCTGCTTTGCTTACTTTGGTATTTTGCATTTCTGGGGGTTTATCATCATCCTTTAGTCTAACGTTAATTAAAGGCTTGGGATTTGAGAAAACCGAACGAAACTGATTGTTTAGTAAATTTGCTTTCCCTTCAGGGTCCTGTATTTGGTTATTCTGGTTGTTTCTCAGGTCTGGAATCCCAATGTTGTCCTGTCTCTTACTCCTTATGTAAGACCATAATTTCTTGTTTTGATGATCACCTGAAGAAATCATCGAATTAACATAATTGGAGTGAGCAAGCCTGCATTCTCTCTGACTCCTTCTCTTAATATGTTTATACCTAGTCAGTAATCTTTCTGAATTAGGGTGTAGTTTCAATTTCTTAAAGAACCGATGTTTCCTTCTCAACAAACGTTTAGTTTTTGTATTAATCCATGGCTGGTGGTTCTTGCTTGAAGTTATTTTAGTAGGTATGTTGTCATCCATAAGAAACCAATCAATCCACAGATGGCATTATCTGAAACCAATCAATCCACAGATGGCATTTCCTGAAACCAATCAATCCACAGATGGCGTTCACTGAAACCAATCAATCCACAGATGGCGTTTCCTGAAACCAATCAATCCACAGATGGCGTTTCCTGAAACCAATCAATCCACAGATGGCGTTCACTGAAACCAGTCCACACATGGCATTTCTCCAAACCAGTCAATAAATGAGAGATATTTCCTGAAATTACCTTGCTGCTCAAATTAAATCTTCTAAAAGTTGCAAGTTAACCTATTTTTTCACATGTGTGTGTGTGTGTGTGTGTGTGTGTGTGTGCGTGTGCGCACATGCATGTATGTGTGTACGTACAAGTAATGTAAAGAGTGTATATGTGTTTATGCATGCATGTGCACAGAAACATGTTTGCTTCCTTCAGTCCTAATGTGTCCCCCCCCCCCCCCCCCCCCCCGCCCCAACACACACAGCAACTGACAAGAATCAAAGGACAATGCCCAGGGAAATATATGTATCAGTTTTATTCCACGTGATGCTGGACAAATGAGGGGAGTGTCCACACTGCTTCACTCCAAATAATAGCAGGCTATACAGAAAAGCTGATTACAAAGTAAACAATAACAAAAAAATTGTTCATCCACAGTCATTTGCCTTCAATAACTGGAATGTTGCATGATATGTTATTGTATAAGCAGTAAAGAGGATGATGAGGTAAGAGAATTTTTATTTTATATAATATATATATATATATATATATATATATATAAAGAAACAACTGATGTGTTTATCTTCAGGGTTTGAATGTGCTTTCGACTATTGCCTCCTTAATCCTCATTAAAAAAAAGAAAAAAAGAAAAGAAAACCAAGAAAAAAGTTTCAATACATTCACACAAGTTAGAGTTACCCTGTCCTGTTTTTTTTTTCTGAGGGATACAGACATGTTTCGGTCATCCAGGGTTTTAAAGTAAAATTCCTAGAAACGTATTCATGGAATGGCTGACACTAGACTATGAGGTTCAAGTCTTTCTAGCTGAGCCCCAATCCACTCAGGCCACCGCATAAATGCTGCTGGTAGGAATCGAACCCATAACCCTCCTAGCCTAACAGTCTGCAGTGCCTACTGCTACAACCCCGATGATTGATACGAATATGACTTAAGTTACCTCTTTTTCAATGATAAAAATATGTAAATAAGAAAGAAATAGAAAACATACTGAAGCATCAAATTTGCATTTAGAAAAGGAAGCACAGTTCACCCAGTTTGACAGCATACCCCTTGAACAACCACTTTGTAATCTGAAATATTTCATTGCATGCTTGTTTGACTTGTCCAGGGGGCATCACCCCTCTGTAAGTGGTGACAAGGGGCACAGAATCATTGGCTCTATGTAAACAAAGCAAAAGTAAATAAGTGAATCATTTGTACAACTGATATGTTCATTGTATATAGTGATTAGTACAAAAGCATCATGTTTACAATACAGAAAGCTGTGAAAATAATGTACAATCGGATGTCTATTCAGTATACTGGGACAACATTCGGGAAAAACTTTCCATTTGCCAATGAACAGAATAAAACTGGAGCGTTTATAGACAGCCATTCATAATTCAGGTTTCCATTTCCCTGAAAACATACAGAAAGTTAATCTATGCTCACACACACACACACACCAAGTACAGATGTGTATAGCCTTATTCAATAATAAATCTCAAACATAGAGCATACACACACACCCCACACACACACACACACTGCCTTCTCTCCGTGACTAACTCTTACCAGAGATTTCCAGACAGTTTACAAGTCAAACACATGCAAAAAAAAAGATGAAACTTCAGGATAGTGAGAGTTAAAACACACACCTTCCTCACAAACATGTAAAATATACACTAACATCTATGTAGATGATTCTACTGCCAGTTTTTCTGCACAAATTTAGACTATACATGAACATAACTTTTGTGGTGGGGGTAAGGGCAGGAGAGAAAAGGAAAAGGAAAGGAGGGGGGGGGGGGAGGACAGAAGGAGGAGTTATATTTCATTTACATACATATACAGATCATGTCGCTACATTAAAAAAAAAGAAGAAGAAGAAACTATGAATGCCACCTTATCATTAAGGCACTAGCAGTTTCACACACACACACACATGCACACACACACATGCACCCCAACACACACACACACACACACACACACACACAACACACATGACCACTACATCTTATTGCAGCAAATCCATAAAGCAAGCTTCTTATTCATCATAACAACAACAAAGCACTGAAACAGATAGCGTCGATGATGTGATGGCAAACATATCAAACCAAAGACAAAGAGAAAAACTGCATCATGTTGATGTCATTTGCATCCCTGTCAACTGCAATGGGCCATGTACAACAGAGGGGTTGTATACGCCCCCTTGGCAGGGTCAAGGGTCAGCGCCTCTTAGGGGTCAGGGTCAACACTTGTTTTGCAATTCATGAGCTTCAAACTGGCACTCTCAGGAACTTGCAACAAACAAGTGAGCACTAGAAATCCACTGCAACATAAGCAATCATTCAGAAAACTGTTTTGGATCCATGAAAATCATTATCTGATGAAGATTTGTCAACACAGTTAAACTATGGTTTTACAAAGACTGAAAATCTTGCTCGAGTATTCTGTGCCTAGAAGACAGCACAACCTCATGCAGACCCTAAACCCAGACCAATGCAATCCCCACTAAAAATGCACTAAACCTGATTAGTGTTCTAAGCAATGCAATCAACCTGTGTGAGCCCAGATCTGAAACACCTGGGGAAAAAGCAAATAAGCTCAAGAAGAAATCCTGCCAGCTGCCCAAATTGCTTTTCACATCCATATCGGGGATACATCATGTACTACAGAGGACTTGAGGCATCAACGTGGCCATCATCTAAAAAAAAAAAAAAAGTCAATGGTTAAAGCAATCGGCTCACAGAAACTACAGTCACAAAGTACACTGACAAGCATTGCAGACTAGCAGATAATGAGGAAGAGTTTTAGTTGACACTGGTCAGCAAAAAAACTGACAGGTGCAGATCATTCTGCAAACATAAGGCCATGACAGAAATGAAGGATATGCAACAGACATCCAAAAGAGGTGAACGGTAGTTCCCGCATTCACACCTGACCCAAGCCAAAGGAACCATACCCAACAATCTGGTTAGTCCATCCAACAGCACTTAAAATGATGTCAAGGCACAGGGTAAAGCTGAAGCCAATACGTGAAGTGGACCATTAGTTACCATGGCTAGTATTCCCCTCCCTCCATCCCTCCTCCTTCATCCTGCTCCTCTCCTCCCTCTTTCTTCCCCCCTCCCCATCTTTCCTCAATTTGTATCTCGAACCTGAACCGTACCAGGCCGATATTCAGACTTGGTCTGTTACAGACATTTTGGTAAAATCCGCCGATTATGATGTTATCTCCCCAATTGATATACTGGAATGATTTCATAATGATAACAGCTATTTTGCCCAGACAACTGACTGGTCCTAAACACTGAAACCACACACCTCACTCCAACAGTTGGATTCAGGACACACTCAGCATTCAGACTGACTTCATGCACTCATATTGGCATGAACAAGTATTCATGACAATGATGTCTGCCACATGACCGAAAATAAAATTTATGAATTTTAAAGTAACAAAAAGACACCCACCCTTCCCAAATGTAAATGTTGCAATGTTAAGAAGTATGATGAAAAAACAAAAAACACACATTGACAGCACCATATGTATGTAATGAATCTAATCAGTATTAGAATTTTTTTTTTTAAATCAAGGAAGCGTTGAAATGAATAACTCGTTGTCCAGTCTTCCCAAATTTGCAGAAAAACACAAATCTTCCCTTCAACTTTAATCACAAAAATCATATTCTTCAAATCATCTCTCTAAATTCCTCAACATCTGCAATTTAATCACAGAGATATGTGGAAAAAGGACCACACAGTCTTCCATCCATTCTTTTATTTAAAAGAAAAAAAGGAAGAAAGAAAGAAAAACATGACAAAAAAAACATTTATTTTCCTCTTACCAATGACATAATCTTGACAATGTATAACACTGAAATTTCAAACAAAATTTGCTGCCACATTTGGTTCTGCACTTGTCTCAGTTAGCAGATCATTTTAGACAACTGACCAAAGAAAGGTTGTCCATCAAAACAATGTTGTATCTTTACTACAACACCAGAACGCCATATACAAAAGCAATTTCAACTATGACTGCAGGGACCTGTCAAAACTGTGCACTGCCAAAGAAAATAAAGATGTGCTGGCAAATCAAAAGACTGACCTATACTTTGTCTATCAGCTGTGAGAAACGCTTGTCCATTAGTTTTCAGTACAGTGTAAGAGAAAGCTGGACGTACAACTGGTCCAAACAATCAAAGTTCTACGCAGATGAGAAATTTCCAAACTCCTTAAACAACATCGTAACCTTCTGACCAATAGATCTAGCTAAGTACATACATGTTTAGCACCTGGAAATGTTAGAAAAAAAAAGAACAGTATGGTGAAGGTTTCATTTCATGATGATCAAGCATTATTACATGTAAAGTTTCTACCTGTATCATACCTGGTTATCTACATGAATGTTAAAAAAACAACAACAACAAAACAGTTGGGCTATGAAAACAGAAAATAAAAAAAATCGCAATGAATTGTTTTTCTATGTACATTTCTTTCCATACTTTTTCCTGTTGACATTTTGGATTAGAAAGGTTCCCTGCTGTCATGGAGAAAATAAATTTGCACAACATGATGACCAAGAGAACTTGCGATGTGCATGACAGGATGAAAACAGAACTTCACACAATCAAGTAACTTGGCATGGACAATGTCACTGCAGTGGATAACTTTCATGTTCAAACACATGCTGAAAATCATGACTCAAGATTTCGCTGCAGCATCATTATCAGCAGAAACACAGTAAACAAAGTGTGTTACGTTCTTTGACACTATACACACTGATGCTGCCGTATGACACTGCAGGTGTCTGTTTCTCCTGAGTCTGGGGACAGAACATTGAATCATGGCCACATAAAGAGTCAGGACTGTGAATTTCTTCATCAACTTGTAGTTGTTCACACTTGCCCATGTTAGACAGAAAAAAAAAAGTGGAGAGTGGAAGAACCTGTGTGCATGTGTGTTGATGCATGCACGCTTGGGTAAAAAAGAAAAAAAAACCCATAATGAACATACCACTAACACCAACAAGAATCACCTGAATGTCCAACAAACTGACGTATGTAATTGTAAAAATCTACTACTGTTAGAACTGAAAAATACTACGTGCAAACTGCATAATTAGTAGAGCGACACACAGACCAGCCGTGAAAAATGCAATGCCCTCATTTGAACTTAGCGTTTAGGTTATTCTGATGAGTCAATACTAATCCCTCTCATCCACCGTCGGATCAATCCTTCCATACACTTCATTAATATTATTGACATATCATATTATGCTTGTTCCGGGGCTGTATTGTTTTAGGGAAAGGATAATTCAATCCTGACAGAGGAGCAATCAACCCAGACTTGCTGACAGAGGAAGAACCTGCGCTTTCCTTGCAAACTCTGCTCAAGTCCTACCTCCTGGCCCAATGCTGTGGGCTGTTTATCCCACTGAGCCACGATCGGATTTAAATGATAACCAATTGAAATGAAAATAGACACTGACCAAAGGATCCTCCTGCCAGTGCCCTGAAATGGTTCAATCATTAAAGACAACAGATTCTGCTGTCGTCAAAAACTGGAAAAGGTGGTGTGGGGGGTCAAATACAGCCCCATGAGATGCATAAGAATTAAAAGGTCTACTAATCGTTGTTCTCATTATGGAGGAGTGGGCGATACACAAATACAGTATTTTCTACATCAAAGTCTTCAAACTGCCTGATGATAACCAGTAGGAGAATCTCGTTAGTGTTTCAGTCTCACATTGCAGTCCAGTGCTTCATCCCTTCCTCAAAGCCAGAGGTGGCTGACCTGGGGCAGTGTGTAAAGAGAGAGAGGGGAGATAACTACTGCTGTCCCACAGATGATGGCATCAACAGGAAGCAGTTGGATCCACTTCTCTCCAAAGTGAGTTTTGGCCAACATATCCAGATCAAAGTGATGCTATCAACTTTTAACTTTTGAGCACTAACCAAGCACAGTAATTCTGGAGTCTACCAAAGAAAGGATAACATGACTTACTGAAAAAAGATACTAAGAAAGCAATGTTGAAATTTAACCTAATCTAAGCGATATTTTGATTTACAGTTTATATACCTCTGCTAAGACAGAAACAACTATGGTCATGCTGGATCTAAGAGCTGCCATATTTGTAAAATAAATCCTTTTAAAATAAAATGTCCATAAAATCCTGCAAGAAGCAATTTTACTAGAAGTAAAAGGAGGGGCTGGTAAAAGGCAGTTTCTGATAAAATGAATAGGGTTTGACATAACACATGTGGCCACAGTCATGTCAGTGTGAACATCTCTTTCTCTACAGATCCCATGCTCAGAAGTCCCACTGGCCATGTGGAAGGCTGGCCACAACGTGATGAAATGCCATCCACCATGTAGGCTGAGATCAGCCAGCATCTCAACATTCATCACATGCATCGTCATCGTCATTCCTGCTGTCATAACGAAATCTCTTGCAAGGTGTGGACTGCTGTATGCAATCACGTAGTTCTTTTTTTTTGTTTTTTCTTTCTTTTTTCCCTCCCCCTGTGTCACTCCTCAAAGGTCCATCTCTCTGATGATCACTGGCTTCTGAAACAGAGAGACAGCAGACAGGACGTGGTCAAACTCCACCTACAAAAAGCACCACTGCGGATCTCTTTCTGACAGTGCCATCTGACAGATACAAGGTTCCTGCACAAAAACGGGCACAAAACAAACTCATTACAAACCTTTACGACCTAATCCAACTAAGTTTTCAAAAAACAACACATACTGAAGACTGTTTATAACTAACACTAATAACTAGTGATGTGTATAAAACCAGAAAGTGTGAGCTTTCCACTTTTAATCTATGTATGCAGAATTCACTCATCATGATAACACCAGTAGAGGGATCGAATTTCCTGAATGTTTAAAAAAAAAAAAGCTGAAAAAGTTTTGAATATGCTGGAAACTAATACTGACTTGCAACAACCACCAGTCATATTTTTGGAGGGGATAACATCAAATTTACAAACTCATATCAGTTTTTGAAGACTTAAATGGCATTAAAAAGGGTCTTGCAGTTTCTCACAACCTTTTTTGAAACTTTCAGGATGATTCCAAGGCTCACCAGTGAACTGACTGGACACAATGTGTGGGCAGGCTAGAGACTTTCTGAGTTTCTTCCCTTTCCCTCATTCGCTTTTCCTTTTACACTGATTACAGGGTCACAGTTTATGAAAAAGCAGTGCAGAAATAAAACTAAAACTTTTTTCCAGCTCACACAGAAAATGAACGATTTGCATCAATCATTCACCTCTATGTCCAAGCAATGTTTGGGTGCCACTGAACTGGACCATGAACCTCCACTGGAACAATTCTCAGGGGTATGACTCGTATTACTCCAAAGCTATGCAAGTTAAGTTTTCAAATTTAAGTTTTCAAATTTGACACAGCTAATGATAAAAGCTTCATTTCTAATATGTTAAAAGTTCTGAAGACTGGACTGAAACTGAGTGTAATGTTTAATTCAAACACTGAGCTGATATAAAAGTAAAATAATTTTTTAATTTATCAAACCATCGTTTAGTCCTGAGGTACATAATATGGTATGGGAATTTCTAATATGTTGCCAAAGAATTAGTTTGATTATACCAGTGCAGAATTGTCCACGTCTTGGCAGAATGGTTTTCCAGATATTTAAAGTGGAAATCATGTACCCAGTCTGTTCATGTAATAACAACACAATCTTTTTGTTTATGAAGGCACTGCCAGTCCCAAAGCATATCACATCACATGAACTTGTAACATCTTGATATTGCCATACAACCACTTGACACGAACCATATGATTCTTTTTTCTTTTATTTCTTGTCTCTTGACAAATTAGTTTTTGCGATGACAGAGTTTAAGTAGATTTCAAAGTGAGGGGACTGCAGGTGGAAATTAAAACAAATTTTAAGAGAAATTTAAATAACTCTGCCGGTTGATATAGACAAACAAATTATGAGACAAAACACAACACATTTAGATTTCTTAGGTCTCGATTCAACGCCCATTTTGTGCCGAATCTGAAAAGATAAGTGATTGCTCATTCCTTGTTTTCATTGTCCTGAATGTTGTTTATCTTGCCTGAAGAAGACCTAAGAGGTCGAAACAGGTTGTGTTTTGTCTCATAATCTGTTTGTCTAGTGGAGGTATTGAAATTCCTTTGAAATAGAGTGTAAGTAGTTCAAGTGACGTGTCCTTTCCATTCCAGCAGATCAGCCCACACTGGCCAGGCAGCTGCTCAGTTTGTCAAATCAGAAGGGTTGACAGGGTTCAAATGATTAGTGCTACAACTGCATTCGTGAAAAAAAATGGAAAAAAAAAAAGAAGAAAAAGGTTCATGGTACCAAATGAAATTAAATGAATGACATGTTTTCTTAAAATGTGTGCCTACGGAAAGTGGTTCACATTTCTAAAAATGATTTAAATCTCTCTAGCTCTCATTTCTCCACAGCCTAGCAATTGGGAGTTGTTTCCAGAACAGATCTTCCTTTAGAATTTATTTTATGTAAACTGAATGAAGCAGTGAGTCTGTCAGCTAACATAGCCATCTCTCTGAGAAATCCAAAAACCAACCTTAATATTAAAGGATTAGTCATCAGCAAATTTTATTAAAAACATTCCAGCTAATCATGCTTTACTGGATATGTTCTCCGTACTACTTTCCAACCAATGCATAATATGAATATGAAACGGCCTAGTGAAATTTCGACAGGATTTTCTTCTTCAAAGTTCACAAACAACACGCATAAAAAATGCACACTAGAGAATTCCCAGGCGGCTACAGGAGCAGAATGGTGATGCAGAACACTGTCATGTACACGCTCACATCCACACATGTATACAGCCGTGGCAGTGATGCAGACCACATTAGCTAGGTACCCAGGGCCTGAGCAGTGTTATATGTTGGAGGGGCATTGAACGGTTAGATAAGAAGTGAACTGTTAGAGGGGCAGTGAACTGTTTGAATGGCAGTGAACTGTTAGAGGGGCAGTGAACTGTTTGAGGGGCAGCAAACTGTCTGAGGGGCAGCGAACTGTTTGAGGGCAGCGAACTGTTTGAGGAGCAGTGAACCGTTACAGAGGCAGTGAACCATTACAGAGGCAGCAAACTGTTAGAGGGGCAGCGAACTGTTAGAGGGGCAGCGAACTGTTAGAGATGCAGCGAACTGTTAGAGGGGTAGCAAACAGTTTGAGGGGCAGCGAATTGTTTGAGGGGCAGTGCACTGTTAGAGGGGCAGCAAACTGTTTGAGGGGCAGCGAACTGTTAGAGGGGCAGCGAACTGTTTGAGGGGCAGCGAACTGTTTGAGGGGCAGAGAACTGTTTGAGGGGCAGTGAACCATTACAGAGGCAGTGAACCGTTAGAGAGGCAGCAAACTGTTAGAGGGGCAGCAAACTGTTAGAGGGGCAGCGAACTGTTAGAGGGGCAGCGAACTTTTTGAGGGGCAGCAAACTTGTTTGAGGGGCAGTGAACTGTTACAGAGGCAGTGAACCGTTAGAGAGGCAGCAAACTGTTAGAGGGGCAGTGAACTGTTAGAGGGGCAGTGAACTGTTAGACAGGCAGTGAACTGTTAGACAGGCAGTGAACTGTTAAGGGGCAGTGAACTGTCTGAGGGGCAGCGAACTGTCTGAGGGGCAGTGAACTGTTAGAGATGCAGTGAACTGTTAGACAGGCAGATGAACTGTTTTGAGGGGCAGCTAACTGTCTGAGGGGCAGTGAACTGTTAGAGAGGCAGTGAACTGTTAGAGGGGCAGCAAACTGTCTGAGGGGCAGCGAACTGTTTGAGGGGCAGCGAACTGTTTGAGGGGCAGCAAACTGTTGGAGGAGCAGTGAACCGTTACAGAGGCAGCGAACTGTTGAGGGGAGCAAACTGTGGAGGAGCAGTGAACCGTTACAGAGGCAGTGAACTGTTAGAGGGGGCAGCGAACTGTTTGAGGAGCAGTGAACTGTTACAGATGCAGCGAACTGTTAGAGGGGCAGGGAACTGTTTGAGGGGCAGCGCACTGTTTGAGGGACAGCGAACTGTTAGAGGGGCAGCGAACTGTTAGAGGGGCAGTGAACTGTTTGAGGGGCAGCACACTGTTTGAGGGGCAGCACACTGTTAGAGGGGCAGCGAACTGTTAGAGGGACAGCGAACTGTTTGAGGGGCAGTGAACTGTTTGAGGGGCAGTAAACTGTTACAGGGGCAGCGAACTGTTAGAGAGGCAGTGAACTGTCAGAAGGGCAGTGAACTGTTAGAGGGGCAGTGAACTGTTAGAGGGGCAGTGAACTGTTAGAGGGGCAGAGAACAGAGGGGCAGTAAACTGTTAGAGGGGCAGCGAACTGTTAGAGAGACAGTGAACTGTTAGAGGGGCAGTGAACTGTTAGAGGGGCAGCGAACTGTTTGAGGGGCAGCGAACTGTTTGAGGGGCAGAGAACTGTTAGAGGGGCAGTAAACTGTTACAGGGGCAGCGAACTGTTAGAGAGGCAGTGAACTGTCAGAAGGGCAGTGAACTGTCAGAGGGGCAGTGAACTGTTAGAGGGCAGTGAACTGTTAGAGGGGAGGCGAACTGTTTGAGGGGCGGCGAACTGTTTGAGGGGCGGCGAACTGTTTGAGGGGCAGTGAACTGTTACAGTGGCAGTGAACTGTTACAGGGGCAGTGAACTGTTAGAGGGGCAGTGAACTGTAGGAGTGGCGGTGAACTGTTAGAGGGGCAGTGGACTGTTACAGGGGCAGTGGACTGTTAGAGGGGCAGTGAACTGTCTGTTAGAGGGGCAGTGGACTGTTAGAGGGGCAGTGAACTTTTAGAGGGGGCAGTGAACTATTTGAGGGGTAGTGAACTGTTAGAGTGGCGGTGAACTGTTAGAGGGGGCAGTGAACTGTTAGAGGGGCAGTGAACTGTTAGAGGGGCAGTGAACTGTTAGAAGGGCAGCAAACTGTTAGAAGTGCAGCAAACTGTTTGAGGGGCAGCGAACTGTTAGAGGGGCAGTAAACTGTAAGAGGGGCAGCGAATTGTTTGAGGGGCAGCGCACTGTTAGAGGGGCAGCGAACTGTTAGAGGGGCAGTAAACTGTAAGAGGGGCAGCGAACTGTTTGAGGGGCAGTGAACTGTTAGAGGGGCAGCGAGCTGTTTGAGGGGCAGCGAACTGTTAGAGGGGCAGTAAACTGTAAGAGGGGCAGCAAACTGTTACAGGGGCAGTAAACTGTTCAGAGGAGCAATGAACTGTCTGAGGAGCAGTGACCTGTCAAAGGGCCTGAGAACTGTTAGAGGGGCAGCGAACTGTTTGAGGGGCAGTGAACTGTTAGAGGGGCAGCAAGCTGTTTGAGGGGCAGCGAAACTGTTAGAGGGGCAGTAAACTGTAAGAGGGGCAGCAAACTGTTACAGGGGCAGTAAACTGTTCAGAGGAGCAATGAACTGTTAAAGGAGCAGTGACCTGTCAAAGGGCCTGAGAACTGTTAGTGGGGCAGTGGACTGTAACAGGGACAGTGAAAGGTTAGATGGGCAATGAACCAAAAGAGATGCAGTGAACTGTGGGAATGGCAGTCAACTGTAGGATATGGCAAGGTAACGTTGCTTATAGCCCAGCCGACCACAAAGGGCCATATTGGGGCTGTCACGGCGTTGAGCAGTCAACTAAGATTCATCATCTCTAGGGCATGGCAGCAACGAAGGTGGAGCAATTTCTCTCCTTCTTCTGCCTTGACTTTCCCTGACCTGAGTCAGGTACCTATTTACCTCTGGGTGGATACAGAGGGTATAGAAATGCAACCCCAAGACGTGGTTCAAACTTACAACTGTAGGCATCATACGGAAAACATGTAAAAATGGCCTGAAGAAAAGTCAACTTCCAACAGTTGCAGAACCTGTCAAATTATCTTCAACCTAACCACACTACAACCTGTCAAATTATCTTCAACCTAACCACACTACAACCTGTCAAAATATCTTCAACCTAATCGCACTAGAACCTGTCTAAATATCTTCAACCTAACCACACTACAACCTGTCAAAATATCTTCAACCTAACCGCACTAGAACCTGTCTAAATATCTTCAAGCTAACCACACTACAGCCTGTCAAAATATCTTCAACCTAACTGCACTAGAACCTGTCTAAATATCTTCAACCTAACCACACTACAACCTGTCAAAATATCTTCAACCTAACCGCACTAGAACCTAAATATCTTCAACCTAATCGCACTAGAACCTGTCCAAATATCTTCAACCTAATTGCACTAGAACCTGTCAAAATATCTTCAACCTAACCACACTAGAACCTATCACAATATCTTCAAACCACACTAGAACCTGTCAAAATATCTTCAACCAGCCGCACTAGAACCTGTCAAAATATCTTCAACCTAACCACACTAGAACCTATCAAAATATCTTCAACCTAACCACACTAGAACCTGTCTAAATATCTTCAACCTAACCACACTACAACCTGTCAAAATATCTTCAACCAGCCACACTAGAACCTGTCAAAATATCTTCAACCTAACCACACTAGAACCTGTCAAAATATCTTCAACCTAACCACACTACAACCTGTCAAAATATCTTCAACCTAACCGCACTAGAACCTGTCTAAATATCTTCAACCTAACCACACTACAACCTGTCAAAATATCTTCAACCAGCCACACTAGAACCTGTCAAAATATCTTCAACCTAACCACAGTAGAACCTATCAAAATATCTTCAACCTAACCACACTAGAACCTGTCTAAATATCTTCAACCTAACCACACTACAACCTGTCAAAATTCTTCAACCTAACCACACTAGAACCTGTCAAAATATCTTCAACCTAACCACACTACAACCTATCAAAATATCTTCAACCTAACCACACTAGAACCTGTCTAAATATCTTCAACCTAACCACACTAGAACCTGTCAAAATATCTTCAACCTAACCACACTACAACCTGTTATAATATCTTCAACCTAACTGCACTAGAACCTGTCAAAATATCTTCAACCTAATCCCACTAGAACCTGTCAAAATATCTTCAACCTCATCACACTAGAACCTGTCAAAATATCTTCAACCTAACCACACTAGAACCTGTTATAATATCTTCAACCTCATCAAACTAGAACCTGTCAAAATATCTTCAACCTAATCCCACTAGAACCTGTCAAAATATCTTCAACCTCATCCCACTAGAACCTGTCAAAAAATCTTCAACCTAATCCCGCCAGAACCTGTCAAAATATCTTCAACCTCATCCCACTAGAACCTGTCAAAATATCTTCAACCTAATCCCACTAGAACCTGTCAAAATATCTTCAACCTCATCACACTAAAACCTGTCAAAATATCTTCAACCTCATCACACTAGAACCTGTTAAAACGCCTGCAGTGAAGCCTGTCTCCCAGCCTCACCTTTTTCACCTCTGGTTTGGGAGGTTTGGGCGGCTTCTGCTTGGGAGCTGGTCGTCTGTCTTCAATGTCCTCTGAATCTAAACTTCCTCTGGGGCTGCGATCGCTGTCATCATGGCGAACGACTGCAGCCGTCGGCAAGGTGACAGCTGCAAGGGCGGTGGGCACTCCGCGATGTTTTGGACCCGATTCGTCAGTGGAGATGTCTGTCAGGCGGTTGCTTTCTCTGGGGTCTTCACGGCGCACGAACCGATGCTCTATTCTGATCTGGAAAAGGTATGTGGGTCTTGGTGACACTCGCGTTCTGTTTTCATCCATAGATGATACAGAATTCTTCTCTTTACAAATACGCATACACCAGTAAATGATACAGAACTCTGTTTTGATCTACAGATGACACAGAATTCTTTTCTTTACAAATACGCATACACCAGTAAAAGATACAGAACTACAAATGTGTGCATTTGCATAATTTTTTGTGTGTGACAAACTCATGAAGCCAATCATGAATAAACAAGCCTTAGCTCTACAATTAAAATGCACATGCATACACTGAAACACACTTGGAGCCAATGAAAACCAGTCCAGGTAGAGTATGAGTGACATCATCAGGTCATCTCATGACCATTTAGTTCTAGGGACAACACGACATGCACTAGCCTCGGTCATGGGTCAAAGGATCAATTCTCTGCCTGAATGTCTATAGAAGAACACTAACGTGCTGTGACTTGTCCCTGCATCTCCTCACAAGTACCTTTGTCAGACCTGTAGACCCTAAAATGGCTAATGTGCCATTGATGTACTTTTCAACATAAATGCATTATCTACAAAGACTGTGCAAATCTTCCAAATTTCTGTAAGAGCTAGGAGGCGAATGAGAATTTTTACAAAATGAAATGTTACGGAGTTACACATCCCGGTAGGTACAGAAGCCATTTCCAGAAAAAGGACTTTCACACTGCAGTGCTGTTATATAATATGAAAGAAAGGATGTGAAAACATTTCAGTTTATGACATTTCTAGCTCGACTTAAGCAAAAACAATGAGATATATTGAATTTTAGTGGTTTCACAACAGGCTGGCACACAAAAATCAAATTATGTCAAATATCTCTCTCACCTCATTGAGAGTAAAAAAAAATGTATCTTTTCCCCCTATTATGTGCATACATCTCTAAACCTGCTATCCATAGCCAGAACCACATCAAAAACTATACAACTACCATCACTGAATCGATGGTTAACCGATGATACATATACAAACATGTATCTGTCTGTACATACATCAAAAATTTTCTCTCTGTATATCATCTGATGAGACTTCGTCCAGTTTAAATGATTCAAGACAACCTTCATTAACTTAATTTTCTTCAGTTTCAAAGTGAGGTGAATGCAGGCAAAAGTTGAAACAAATTTTAAAAAACTGTTATTATTCCGTTGGACAAAAGGGACCAACAATGCACTGACAAGACAAAACATGATGCCTTTCAACCTCTTTGGTCTTCTTCAAGCAAGTCAAGCAACATTCAGGACAATAAAAACAATGAGCAAACACTTATCTTCTCAGGACAATAAAAAAAACATAAGAATCACTTATTCTCAGGACATAAACGACAATGAGCAATCACTTATCTTCTCAAATTAGGCACAAAATTGTCTGCTGTAATAATAATTTTTCTTTAAAACTAATTTTCTTCCTCTGAAATCTTTATTTCCCTTGGCAAATACCTACTTTCCTGATAATCTTAACGACGTTCATGCTTTAGTCACCTCTGTGTTCTCCTCTCTAGCTGGTCCATTTTCAGCAGGTCTGATGACACGGGGTTCCGGCTCCACCTCAGAATCTTCCTCCCGGATTTCCTGCCGGATGATGCGGCTGTTCTCCACTGCACGCTCTGCTGGGGATTCGGGTGGCCCAACGTCAAATGACTCATCAGCGCTGGTCGTGCTCATGTTGGGGTCGCGGTAAGGGGCTGCACGGTTCTTGAGCGGCACTGCACAGGTTTTAAAGTGTATTGGAGAGGTACAGTTCAAGGTCAGATTCCAACATCAGAATTTAATACAGCTTTCAACATAATCATGTTTCATTTGTAACAGTGTAAGTATGTTGAAATAAAATTCTTTTAAAAATTTTTCTTACTGAAAATGAGACAAAGGTACTCTTTAGTATCTAAAATTAAACACGAATATCCTGGGGCATAAAAAAATATGAAAAATACCTTGCAGAACATGAAAGCAGAATAACACAAGCATTTACCGAGTTGCATCTGCATATCCAGTCGAACCTTTTCTTCAAAGATATGTAATACAAGAGAACCAAGCTGCAGGATATCACTTAATGACCCATTCATGTATTTCAGGAATTTCAGAGATATATTTTAATCTCTCTCACTCTCTCAAGGTGTGCATACATACATACAGACATACATACATATCTACATATACATACATGCACATACACACATGCACATGAGTGTGTGTGTGGTGTGTGTGTGTGTGTGTGTGTGTGTGTGTGTGTGTGTGTGTTTGTGTGTGTGTGTGTGCGTGTGTGTGTGTGTGTGTGCGTGTGTGTGTGTGTGTGCGTTTGCTTGCTATTTCCTGTGTGTCCCTCCACTTTACACTGATTTCCCATCCCTTATAAAAATACAGTAGTCCAACAGTTCTTTCACAGGATAATTTCTAACAAAATTAACACTATTAATTCTGGGAAAAGTGGGCAATCTCAAAATAACTATTCCTTCCACAATATAAAAACCTTCTTCAATGCGTATTCCTTCCCCCTCTCCCAGCATTTCGTTTTACACTCTATTTGCATGTAAGCTGTTTATCAGTTTGGGGACAGGGCTAGGAGTGAGATGGGGTGGGGGGTGTGATGTGAGTAAGCGCGTGAGAAGGACTGGAAGATTCTGAGGAGTGGTTGGGGTATGTGCGTGATGTGAGTAAAATGAGAGAAAGTGTGGCATTTTAAGGAACTGCTGCATGCTATTGCTTTTTTTTTTTTTCCAAATGAATCCACTATTATCATATAGATTACAAAGGAATCTCTCAATGATACCTAGAAATCCATTAAAAAAAAAAGGTGGGAGGGGGGGGGGGGGGGGTCTTTACAGAATGGAGAGGGAGTATTAACTGGAAGGTGAATCTAGTACAAGCATAAAAGCAAACTATTCACGAAAAACAAGTCTTTAAGGAGTGGAAGGGTCTGGGATGATTCCCTCTGGGATGATTCATTATATCACAAAAGTTCACGACCCCAATGACCCCCTGCACTTACAGTCATCCATGCTGCGGGTACGGTTGTTGTTGAGGAACTGTTTGCTGCCTGTGCGTTCAAAGAAAGGCTGGTTTCGATTTTCCGTGTTCACACGAGCCTCATACAAGGTGCGACCAGAGTAGCGGTACTTGGAGCCAAACCTTGGCAACATGCTTCTTTTACTTTCTGTCGATTCCCGCAACCTGAACAACCAAATTGCTCACGATATTAGTATTCACTGACACTTAGGAGAAAAGGTTCACGACATTAGTATTACTGACAGGTAAAAAAAAGTGTTTCTTGTTATGTAATTTTGATTCGTTCATGATATAATAAGTATATCTAAAACATTGATGTTTTCATTACTGTAACACTTACATTCTTAATTTCCATTATCATGGGCACGTATATGCATACACCATCCATTATATCATAATTGACATAAGAATTTATCATTGTAAGTTGACAAAGAAAAGTAATATTGCTATCAATAAAAAAAAAATCATTCATTCCCTCCACACAGACATAGCATTCTTTCATATCATAACTGCCACACAGGTGTTAACATTCAACTTTCACAGATGCATAAAAGTGTCCTTTCAGTGTCATGAATGCATGTACATTTCATCCATAAAGTGCACACACACACACACACACACACACACACACACACACACACACACACACACACACATGCACATGCACACACCATTTCCTTGCGTCAGTATTTTTATGCACACAGCATTCATTTAACTGATTGCAGATGCACATGAACTTTACTTTTGATATTGATAATCACCCTATAGTTCTGTCCTGACCAACATACAATCACCATTGGCTTAATCGTTTAAAGTACATTCACCCCTGTGTTTAGTCACTTGGACAATATAAAAAAGAAAACGTACAGATGCACACCATTTCACAATCAAACCAACAGCAGTGTACCAGTAGCTATCTTTTTTTTTAAACGACAGTTTGCTATGCCCATGAATCGACAGACAACAGCGGAAAACGAAACACACACACACACACTAAACATGAATAAACATATATATTTAACCAGTTAGAAACTACACATCTGACCTTATGTCACATTGTAATACTGGTATTACTGCTATACCAGAATTTCCTGCAGTACCTCCAATGCCTCCTTGGGAACACCTAAATGTTTCTTTTGATTGCAAGTACACTATGTTAAAGAAAAGAGATAATGTAAATATTTTAACAAATGAAGTTTGTGAATATTTAGAAAACAGCTATCCAAATCATTTAAAAGTGTTTACAGATGGGTCAGTAATGGAGTCCTCTGATAGTGGTTCCGGTTTTATAACACCACTTTTAAATGTCAGGAAATCATATTATTTAGGAAAGGGGTTTCAATCTATACCTCAGAATTATATGCAATACTGAAGGCTTTGACTTATATATATATATGATACATCAATTCCTTTCTATAAAATTTTACTGTGCGTTTATTCCAAATCTGTTTTACAATCACTTGAGCGTTTATTCCAAATCTGTTTTACAATCACTTGAGCGTTGGGACTGCAAAGCTTGAAAAGATTTGCTTTTTGAAATAAAATATTTACTGCATTGTTTTATCTAGTTCTAGGCATAAGAATTGATTTTTGTTGGGTCCATCTCACTGTGGTACAAAGTGGAATGAAATAGCAGACAGTCTTGCAAAAGAAGGAGCAAATAGAAACGTTGAAAATTTATAAAACAATCCCTTAGATTTGTCCTCTTGTGAATTAATCCAAATTATGGACAAGTATATACATAAGCAGAATGTTAGTAAAAAAAAAAAAAAGGCTACTTTACCATCATGTCCAAGGCATATTGTTAGATTAATTCATAAATTAAGGCTGAATACATGGAACACTTATTATTCTCATGGTATTACTTGTATCTGCAGAGAAAACATTTCTGTGCATCATCTTTTGTTTGAATGCTCAGTGTTGACCTCACTCTATCAGGAGAAAGGTATTGAGATGAATAACTTTGATAATGTCAATACTGTCTTGTATGGTCCATATGTTGCTGAAATTGCCATGGTTATTTCGCAATCGCAGGTTGCAAAATTTTTAAAAAGATCAACAATTTTGTGCACCACTAGGGTATTTCACTTACGTAAATATGCATAAATCAGATGTGGGTTTGAAAGTACTTACATGGATGATATGATGAGTGTGGAGGAGTTTTTGCTTCTTTTTTTTTTAAGTGTCTAATATCATCTGACAATGAACAGACATTAAATAAACCACAGAACTGTAATAGCATAGTGTTCGTATTATTCACAGAGTTTGTATTGTTCTATCAATGTAACATTAAAGGATGTTCCGACAACTTTTTCCTAAGATCTGACTTTGTTTTTCATGAACTGTAGCACTGTTTACCAATGCCTGAAACACAAAGCATAAAACAGCGCACACCTGTACTATAACACATGCTATCAGTCAGTAAATGACTACACTACAGTAAATGGATGTTGAGCTTCATCATCAACACTTAACAGGTTTATAAATGGCACCTTCCATTATCGCTAACTGGCCTTAAGCTCTTTTATCATCTCCTCTACAATCTCCTGATTCTCCTTACTGTCTGTGTTGGAAAACATACAAACAGGCAACCGACACATTGCGAGGATTTTTCAAGCACCCTAGACAAAACTTCTTGTTTCCAAGCATTCTTCAAGGCGCTGAAATGGGGAGTTTCAAAACCTCAAGGACTTCCACAGGCCATAAGAACCCTGTAATGTTAAGAAAACCACAGAGACCTGAGAAAAGCATGGTGCTCGATGGCCAGTTTCCACAGGCGTTTGGCCAGTTTGTTGGTGGGCAGCTTGAAGGCGATCCAGCTCTCGTACGTTTCAAACTGCAACACACAACCCAGCAGCAAACCATGACCACCTCAGAGATGACAATGGCAATTTGTGAACAAGTCTGAAAATTAGGCCAAGATCCAGCCAGGGGCTGCCCATTCACGCATTTCACACAAAAAAATGACCCCAGGGCTGAAGTTTACATGCACTGGCAAAATTAGAACATTCTCTGGTCTGCCATCTGTAGAACATGTTTTTTTGCCCGTTGGTCACTGTGTGTGTGTGTGTGTGTGTGTGTGTGTGTGTGTGTGTGTGTGTGTGTGTGTGTGTGTGTGCATGCATGCGTGCGTGCATACGTGTGTGTGTGTGTGTGTGTGTGCATGCATGCTTGTGTGTGTGCGCGCATGCTTGTGTGTGTGTGCGCGTGCGTGTGTGCGTGCACACGTCTGTGCGTGCAAGTGCAGAACATTTTTGCACCCGCACCTTTTGCATTTGTATGCATGTATAACCCACACACACCACTCTCAACTTGCCTCCCCATTTCATTAGCACTGGATTTATATAAAACCAGAGAGTACTGACGATAACTTCAGCCAGATTACCATCAGAAACCAGGTCTAAACACTTCCCACATCCTATAATTTTCCCAGGATAAAACAGAACTGCTGCATGAGTTATTCCTTAACAATGTACTGTGACAGACAGCGGTATGTTTTTGTCTTTCACATCTATATACATATAAGTGCATGCATGCACACATACACATACTCTCACATATAAATTCTCTCTCTTAAACACGCATGTATATTTGTATGAATGTTTAAGAGACAGAATGCATGCATGCATGCATGCACACAAACACACACACACAAAGACATGCACACACACTTACACACACAACACACACTTACACATGCATGCATGCACACACACACACACACACACACACACACACACACACACACACACACACACACAAAAACACACACACGCACATGCACACACATACACACAGCCATCAACACCACCAATGAACACCACAACAGCAAAGACTCCTCTCCTCACCTCTCCTGGTCGGATGCGAATGAGGAACTTGTTTCTGCGATATGAGATTTTCAGTACTTTGGGCCACACGAAACGATTAATGCGCAGATTCTCCCGATACACAGAAATGCCTGAGGAACCGATGCCAATCTTGATATCTACATAATCAGAATCCTGGAACAGAAAGTTCATTAACACTCATCAAAGCACTCATTACAGGTACAAAATCAACAAAATTACTGTAAATATGTATTTAAAGAAAAAAAAAAAAAATAAAGAAAAAAAGAAAAGAAAAAGATGTATCTGATGACAACATCGTTTGTAAAAGAACTTTTTCAAACACACGTATTAAGACACTTTTTCTTTCTCAACTTTTTTTTTTTCCTTTTCCGCTGCAACTTTTCTTCATTTTTGTCCTCTGTTGTCGCCATACTTTATACTTATTCTCTTATACACAAGCAGAATTGTTTTTCTGTCTCTGCTTATTTCTCCATCCCCCTTCTTCCCCCAACCCCAATTGTTTCTTCTCTCTCTCTCTCTCTCTCTGTGATCCCCACCTTGGCAGCATGCAGGTGAATGCCGTAGAGAGCTATCTTCTTGGCATATTCCAGGTATTGCACTTCTGCTTGTTCTGGCGTCATCCCCCTGAAACACAGCGCGCATGACATGAACTTACAAACATCTCAATGATACACTGCTGTCTGTACACTCTCCATAGCTTCACATCAAATGCACACACATTCAGACATTATTTATATACAACACTTCACACAGGAAGGATAAAACTGAAAGAAAAGAATGTTTCAGAACAACAAATCTGTAAATGAATGAAATAACATGTGCGTGAGATGTGGGACACACACACACTATATATATATATATATATATATATATATATATATATATATATATATATATATATATATGTGACAGAGACATCCACACTCTACATGTTCTACACCCCACACACTAATATAAATGTAATTTACCATTCCCATGTTATAGTGTACACATCTTGCATTGTACTAAAATGGAGTACGCATTATGATTACCCCCCCCCCCACCTCCCCTCCTCACACACATGTACACATACCAGGCCTAAGATAATATTGTGCACATCTTGTATTCTTTCACGATGCAAACAATGATGAAAAAACACATCCATCATTACTTTACATTCATCTTTCCTTGGTCTATCAAGATGCAAACACTGATAAAAACAACACATCCATCATTACTTTACATTCATCTTTCCTTGGTC
>CM065719.1:83211671-83226671 GCA_033310375.1 Conus canariensis
CCCAGTTCTGCTGGAAAACTACTTCTACAATATTGTACATTCAACCGTCAGATCCCATTTTCATCACACGTCTAGACTGAAAATGAGACTACATTTGATCTATTATGACCATCTGCGTTAAATGTGGGGCAATGCAACACTGACACTGATTGGCTATAGCATATGAAAACAACTTTCTAAACCGGATATACCTGCAACCCACTGGGGTCCAGCTCATCTCGGTAGCTCAGGCCAAAGTACTCCTTCTCCAGGAGATCCAAATGGTCACAGACTCTTTCAAACAGTAAGCTGCCCAGAGCCTTTTTCTGCAAAGCAAATCAACAAAAATATGATGCAATAAATGTGATTTTGAAACACAAAAAGTGAAATTCCTGCACCATCCCTTTCATTAATTTCTATAAGAAAAAAAAAAACAAACTGCCCAATACACTCACCGAAAGCAAGGGACATGCGTGCAAGTCCACAACATACTGCAATTTAATGCATGATACACAGCAGACCTAGCAATGTCCCAGCAATTTAACAAAGTTAAACCACAAACAAAACAAAACAAAACAAAACCCAAAAAATCTGACAAAAGATGAGGATCATATCAGCACAATACCCGCCCGCCAAATGATTATGCTGCAGACAACCAGGAGCTGAGCACTATTTTGTGCCATCTCATGGAGACACCTCTACTGACAACTTACTAGTCAGTTGTCTGTTTGATATGACGCATTCCATCTTGCACACACGTAAAATCCCATCACCAACTTTCGGAAGAGAAGGCCAGTTTGGCCGTTGGTATGGATGACACATTACACATTGCATGCACCCTGCGTGAGAAATGGAAAGAATGAAGGAAGTAAGGAAATTGAGTGAACGATGTTGGACGACATTGACTGGATGACACGGGAAACGACTGAATGAAGCATCAGCTGGCAGCTCTTCAGTCGGCACTACCCAGGTAGGCAGCCCGTTGTGTAAACGAGTGTGGATTGTAAAGCGCTTAGAGCTTGGTCTCTAGCCGAGAATAGGCGCTATATAAGTATTCATTATTATTATTATTATTTATCATTAAATAAGTGTTGCTTGCACTTTGTGCGTTAATGTTCATTCAATGGCATCTTTTCATTAAATCAGACTGAGAATACATCTTTGCTGGAATAAGTTTTCACAAAGTTTGTTGATTTTCTTTTTTTTTTTTCGTAATGCAGAAACTTTTTCCCCGAATATCAAGTTGGAAATAAAGTGGAAATCAATAGAAAAACTGAAAATAATCCTGTCAATAGAAAAACTGAAAATTATCCTACGTGAATAATGCAATATGAGGATGAACATGGCTCAACTTTGGCGAGGTTTGCTTTCTGATCTCTGTGCCCTCAATGTCACAGCTGAAGCAGTGGCACACTGGGTTAATGTGAAGGTCTGGCATCTTGCAAAGTCTTATTCTTGAGACACTCTTCCCATTAAAAAAATTATCTTGCTGTAAACCCAGTGCCCTCATGATGTGTTTTTCCTTTTTTGTGTGTGTGCTGTTTTAACTTCTATGCCACTCCAGCAGCATTGCATCCATGCCACTCCTTCTGGCTCCCCATCCACAGCCCAAGAAATCCACAGGGAGCAGTCAATGTCAAGTCGTCAAGAGGCAACCCACTAGAGAAGACACTACACTGCTGCCGAGTCACTTTGGTGGTATTCAGTGCTGCCTGTTCTGATCCAACAGGACGCCACCCACTAAGCCTTCTATTGGTAACTATCTTTCTTTTTGCCATGGAGCTAGCATGAGTGAGTTCTCCCTCAAAGGGTGCCACCACATCTGTCCACAGACAACCCACTTGAAGTTGCTGATACCAATGACCCCACAACACCTCACCAAGGGCAATGATGCAGTGTGGAAAGTGAAGCGGAGGTCACCATGAGAGCAGGGCATAAAAGGACCACAGAATTTTGAGGCACTTTATTATGCTTGTTGGCCAGGGTGACGATGATGAAGATGATGTTACGGACTTCCATTCTGACCTGAGACTGCACCACAGGGCTGCACTTTATGCTTACTTTCATAACATTTCCCAATGTAAACCTTGCCTTAGTGATACAGCCAGCAAACCGCAGTGTGGTTGAGAAAATGTGCGCAACATGCTCAGAGACACATCCCTTCAGTGAATGAAACACACCTTTGTGTTCCCAGTCTTCCAAGCTGAGCCCGTAACAAACTCAACTCTGGGTAGAAGCTGTTAAGGGCAGAAAAATCCCGTGAATAAACGACTGTTCGGAATCGAACCCATGACCTCTCAGCTGGGACCCCATAACACCAGCCACTTCACTACAGCGGCTGGTGTGCCCTCATTACTTATCCAATAAGGTGCAGCGTATACGGACTTGTCTGCATGTTATGACAGCTGGACAACACAGAAACTGTTTCATCAGCAGCATCACTGCCACAGAACATCCTGGTTCCCTGGGTGCCATCCCCAGCCTTGCAGCCTACTTCCATCACAGCCTGCATGCTGACAGTCTGCAAAGAGTTATCAGTGTCAGGACACTAAAGGGCAACCAAACAGAGAAAATACTGCACAGCAAAAAAGTCACTTTAGAGCACTCATAACACCAACCACTAACTCCCGTAACGATAACAATAATTGCTAACAGCTGTCAAGTCACTTTAGAGCACTCATAACACCAACCACTAACTCCCCTAATAATAACAAAAACTGCTAAGTCCAGAGTGAGTGAGAGTCATCCTTGTTCACAGTTAAGACCCCAAAGAACTGATGGGTTCATCCACTTAAAAGAAAAAGGACTATGATGATGCACCATCCACTGTGGCTGTAAAAAGTAAAGTAGTGAAATGAGGGTCAGATAAAAAAAACAACAGATACAGCAGAGATTCATCTGAACACTGCATACTGGACACCGGACTGTTTGCTTGAACTGCGAATTTGTCCCAGTGATTTTTCTCCAAGTCCAGCACAGCAATGATCATAATCATGCTCATTGCTGCATCTTATTATCTCCTTTCACAGATTTACGCTACACCCCTCTCCCCCCAGTCCATTTGAAGCTGGTGTATGTGTTTAACTCGGTACCATGAGGATTAATTCCCAATCAAGGGAACTAAATCTAACAGTCTATTCCAAGCCATGCTACCGAGAAAAAAAAAGAAAAAAAGAAAGAAAAAAAAAAACGCAGTTGTTGCAAGGACTTGTCTACAGTCTATGGTCACACATCAGGACAACCAGAACAGTCACTGGCTCTGTGCAGCAGCCTCTGATGTAGAATCCAATCCACATCATCTGATCAAGCCAGTAACAAAAATCTGTTTAAAAATATCAGATCTTTCATGTTACAAGCTTTCACTTTTGAAAAAGAGTTGTAATTCTTTTCATTTCTGCATTCCTTGCCAGTAGCAGTTCATTGCTGTGGTGTGTGTGTGTGTGTGTGTGTGTGTGGTGTGTGTGTGTGTGTGTGTGTATTTTCAAATTAAAATGCTGTGTTTTCCTCTAAGCATTCCAGCACTTTGAACTACAGACTTAACAAAATGTCTTCATTTCCTCAGTCATGTGTCCTAGGCTATTTAAATTTCCAGATAAAAACTAATACAGTGATCCATGACTCAAGTTACCAATCTGCTACATCACAAATGCAGCCATTAAAAAAAAAGAAAGAAAGAACCCAGGAAAGGTGAACTGGAGTGATAATTCCCTGACACATTCAGTTCTTCACCATGCTTCCTCCTTTCCTGAGTGTGTGCTCTGAGCCGATAAGCAAACATTTCAGAGCTCTTCACCTCTCAGCTCTTGGTTTTCAAGAGCTGTCTGTAGCCTGGGCAATCTTGCCTGTCTGACTGGCCAGGGGCTTTGCACTGCGACCCACTGACACTAGCAGTCATTGCAGGATCAGTTGAGAAACTTAGTGCAGGTTTCTCCGGTCATTAACAGATTCAGAATCTGACCACACTTCCCAGTGAATCAGAGATTGTGACAAAATGGTGTTTTGAATCCAAATCACTGCCATATTATTGACATGTTGATTTAATGCATGTTGAGCGATGAACACTGTATGAACTATCTTTTGAACATAATCATGATGAAGTGGAACATGGGGAAAATAAAAGCTATGATATGCTAAGCAATAAGATGTTAAACTGTGACAGAAAAGTCACGTCAGATTAACCATGAGCTAAGACTTTGTTCTGTTTCCTAGCAGTGTGTTCAAAGGCATACACACCACAAACAAAATAATGTGATCAAACAACAGTTGAAAAAAAAAAGTCCAACTACTTTTGGATGCACACTGGCCTTACATAATATTATATTCAGTAGCACTGAAGCAGCAACAAGATGTCCAAGTCCCAGATCTCGATTGTTATATGTTTAGTGTGCCTCTGTGTGTGTGTGTGTGTGTGTGTGTGTGTGTGTGTGTGTGTGCGTGTGCGTGCGTGTGTGTGCATGTGTGTGTGTGTGTGTGTGTGTGTGTGTGTGTGTGTGTGTTGTGCTGTGTTGTATTGTGTTTGTGTGTATGTGTATGTGTTTTGTGGTGTATGCGTGTGTGTGTACGTGTGTGAAAGATTCAGCAGTATATTTGTGCTCTATCAGAATATGCTTCCTCTGCATGTGTTTCTTAATGCTTGCCACAGAGGCAATGAAAGAGTTATCAGTAGTGAAACAAAATCGTTGTTGCCATCACTCTTCTGTTGAGGAAGCTGAGACACTGACTGATTTTCTTTTTTGCTATAAACACTCACATCATATCATAATATTTAGTACTGACAGTGGTGGTCCTTAAGAATTCTGTTCACTCTGAAGCAAATCAGTCTTGCTTTTCTGAGAGTGCAGACATTTTAATGGCCAGCTCTTTGGAATTCTATGGACGCTTTTGAAATGAAAATGCCATTCCGGTAAAATACTGAAAACTGTTCTGGTGATTCATCATCAGCAACTGAAAACAAAACAATGCCAGAACTGGTCACATTAGCAGAGCTTTCTTGTTCTGTTCCACTGACTTTAAAACACTTACAGCTGTTTTCTACCATTCATTCATAATTAATCAATTATGGCATACTTCAAAGTAATGTAATGCGACAAAAGCTGGCCAAAAAGTCTAGCCTGTTGGCTATCAGCATTTGTGGGGGGAGGTCAGCTGTCTGACGTCTGCCTATGTACACACAGGATACAGTTACTGAATTAAAGCACACCAGCTTTGGGTAACATGCGAAGACATGTATTTCAAGAATCCCTCAGAGGAAAAGCAAAAATCTCTTCAATTTCAGAGGGATAAAACGAGCATCCTCTCCCTCCCCAGAGAAACTGTAACACTAGCATTGAAAGTTGTGCAATGTGATGCTAATCTGACCATCAAGAGGTGCATCGTCCACTGTTCCATGCAGCCACAGCCAAACAAGCATTACAAATTTTGTAACTCGACCTCTTTCACTTTTGCAGTGTCCTGCTGATGCATGATGTCACAGCATGATATTGTTGGTGAATTCTTGGAGAATGTTTTTCAATGACATGTGCACATGATGTTAACATTATTACACACAAACCACCTAAAGAGAATCATTAATTACAGTTGAAAAGTCTTTTTAGTTTAACTGAATAATGGACTTGCATGTACATGTACATATGTAAACAAGCATACAAGCACAATATATATGTATGCACACACATATACATTCACATGTATGCATATCAGGTAGACAGACACTCACACACGTACAAGCACACACACACATTATTCCGCTACTTATATTTCTAATAGAAACATACCAAAAGGAGAAAATTAGCAATTTAGGTATAAACTAACACACAGAGGTTCCCCACTCACACTGACGGCCGTTTCCAGTATCTCTCCATCCAGCAGCAGGACGCGGCAGACGTTGGGCTTGGCGCGCCGTGTGAAGCCCCTCTTCTTGTTGTCGGGGGTGGCTGAGGCAGGCTGCTGCCTTCTGGCAGCACGTGGCTGGCTGGGCGGGGGTGGCTGGGGACTGTCCGCCATGCTCTCCGTCGGCACCTGTGTCACTGTCCTGCACAACCCTCACCAATGATGACCTCTTCCGCTGGACTGCTGTTGGCTGTCGCCTCAAGGCTCACTTTACTGCTGGAATAAAAATCATACATGTAATCTATCTGTAGAGACTGTGGTTAACCAGTAATTCTTATAATTGTTTCAGTTTTCTGAAGAGAGGGTCATTAATGCTAACAGTGGTTAGGGTTATTTACAGATTTAAAGCCATAACTAGCCATTCTTAGTGTACTCATAGCGCTCAGGGTTCTTTACAGATTAAAACCCATCACTGTCCATTCCTATTATCATAATCATTATCATTGATGTTATAATTACAAATGAAATCATGCACACTGGATGACAGTGCATTATACTGAGGCACTTTACAACTCATAAAAAAAAAAAAAAAAAATCAGTTCACTCCCATTTGAAAATCAACCACCAAGCAAAAAAGCCTCAGTTTATCAAACTAGACACAGTGAACCTGAGGGTATCATTATGGATAATAATTGTGAACCTGAGGGTATCATTATGAATAACTGTGGACCTGAGGGTATCATTATGGATAATGACTGTGAACCTGAGGGTATCATTATGAATAACTGTGAACCTGAGGGTATCATTATGGATAATAACTGTGAACCTGAGGGTATCATTATGGATAATAACTGTGAACCTGAGGGTTTCAGTATGGATAATAACTCATTAACTGCCACAGGCTTGAACCCCATCAGGACTGTTATGATCGTGACATCAATATTCAGGCCCTGACAGACTTCTGTCTAGAGTGGAGAGGGGTGCATACTCCAATGTAAACACTGCTGGAGAGCACAAATTAGTCCACAAGTTCAGTTCACAGCTCATCAGGGTCTCCACAGAATTTGAGGCTCATGCAAGTGGGCAGGGGTGGGGGTGGGGGGACAGAGACCATAGGGTGGTGGTCATGTGCATGATCCAAATGCACATGTTTGTGTGACTTAGTGTGTGTGTGTGTGTGTGTGTGTGTGTGTATTGGAGCTAGGGTTTCAGTTTCATCAATGAGGCATCACTGCATGCAGACTAGTCCATATATACTACACCACATCCACCAAGTTTTGAGACCACACTGCGCATGATTTTAAGCTGATGGATGAATGAATTGACAACTACGATGAGAGAATTCAAGAAGAGGGTCTCGTAGCTACGACTTGAACAGATGTCTGACCTATGCATCAGCCCAACGTGCTGGTCAGACCTTGAGTACCTACCTAACATTGGTTGTACTAATTTTCATCATTGTATGTGTGTGTAGTGAGTGTACACATGTGTGTGAATGGGTGTGTGGGCATGGACCCATGTGTGCAGTGAGTGTACACATGTGTGTGTATGGGTGTGTGGGCATGGACCCATGTGTTCAGTGAGTACAGAGGGTAGGGAATGTGGGACAGTATGGAGAATGCATGACTGAACACATGGGATGTGCTACAGGCTACGTGTGGGGAGTAGAAAGTGGAGGGCACTGGTTTGTTCATCTACTGAGAGACCATGTTATGTCTGTGTCAGTGTGTACAGGATCAAGTACAGCTATGGGAGGATTGTGTGTTCACCTGGTTTATTTCTTCTTCTTTCTCTTCTTCTTTTCCTTCTTCTCTTTCTTTGCTTTCATTTAAATATTTCTTTTCTTTTTTTTCTTTTTCAACTTGATTGTGAGTTAAATTACCAGTATCTGAAGAGCCATATGCCTGTACACACAAGTGCAAGCATAGACACACATGCACATATATACAAGCATACACATGCACACAGACAAGCATGCACATATGCATGTAACGCATGCCCTACCCATACAGGCCTATACATACAGGCATGCACACTCACACAATCTCACATACATGCACCCACACATGCAGGCACACATGCACATGCACACACAGACACATGCACAGAAGCAGTGATGCAGAAAATGAAAGCTTGATCAGCATACTGGGTTACTCCACTGATCAGGCATCTGCTACGCCTTGTCCATAAGACCCTTTTCCCAATTTGCAAGGAAGAGTGTGTGTGTGTGTGTGTGTGTGTGTGTGTGTGTGTGTGTGTGTGTGTGTGTGTGTGTGTATTTATCGGACAATAAATTGGTTTCAGTCAGTCAGTGTGTATGCGTGTGTGTGCGTGTGCGCATGCACAAGCTTATGTATTATTCATCTAGCTGTGAAATCCTGCCCACTGTGTCTCACAGCTTAGCATTAGAGATGTTGGGTATAAGGACTGGTCCACATACAGTGACACATCCTTAAGCAGAAAAAGTGTGTTGCTCTAAATCCAATCTGTCACCAGACTTACGCTAGGCTATGAAGGTATCGTCAAAGGCTGCACTCTGTGGGATTCATTCCTGACAAACAACTTGTGCCACTTCATGGCGATAAGATATTTAAGTCCATAGAAACTAAACGTAAAATAATTTTACATGGTGTTGAAAAAAATGATCTTTTCAGGACCATTTTGAAGATCAAACGTATCTACTCATCTCAATGCCTGTCAATCGACTGATCCAGCAATGTATGTATTATTACATAATGAAAGTTATAAGTGACTTATTGACCTTCTCTACCTTTTAGGTCAATGACCTCCCCTACCTTTCACGTCAATCAAGAACCTCTACCTTTTAGGTCAATGACCTCCCCTACCTTTTACGTCAATCAAGAACCTCTACCTTTTAGGTCAATGACCACCTCATGCCAGCCTACCTTTTAGTCTGCTCAATCACAAGGAGAAGACAGTTTCTATCATGCATCCAATCCTCAAGCATGATTCATTCATTTCACTTCATAGCATTATAAACAATGCCAGTTTAGTTTCTATGCAGATGTAACCCCTCTCAAGTGCAACACTAACCGTTGTATTTTTCATGTTAACTCCTTTGAAGTGCAGCTCCGAGTGTTATTTGTCAACGTAAAGTTTTCAAACAGCATGCACTGCCTGGAGGTATGTGTTGACACAGAAATGTTAGTAAGATTCCAATTCACCAGCAGTTATTTCTTGATCTTGATCACTCAGCCTCCTGACCGCCTGCCAAGTTTTGTCTGCAGGTGTTCAAAGCATATTATTTATTTTGTAGATCTATTACATCTAGAGTAACAACTTGCATGCACGGCGATAGCTGAAACCTGGAGAATTTTGACGGAGATGAAAAATCAAAATGAAATTGCGTACTACTGATGGAAAACTTCATCGTGACACAGAGCTCTATGAACAGAGAACACTCCGATCTTTCATAAATTACAGTCAGAGAAATCTAAGCATTGCTAAAATATTACATAGAAAGCATCTTGAGCTCATGACCACATTAAAACAATGGAAAGACCTCCTTATGCCAGCCTCTCAATCCCATCCTAGGATTCATTTGTGTGTCTGTGAATGTGTATATGCACAGACACACTGCACATGTGGGTCTTTGTGGGCGCTGTGGGTGTCTCTTTCTATATGCTCAACATCTGTGAACTTCTCAGGTGGTGAGGGGAAGGGAGGGTGCAGGAAAGTGGTAGGAGCGGAAGAAGGGGATGAGGATTAGGGCGTTGTGTGACGAACTAGAATCCCTGTGTGCTGAAACACAATGAGAAACTTTCTGTGCACATCTGTGTATGCTTTAGAGAGACAAAGAGAGAGAGAGTGAGTGAGAGAGAGAGAGAGAGAGAGAGAGAGAGAGAGAGAGACAGACAGACAGGTGTGTGTGTGTGTGTGTGTGTGTGTGTGTGTGTGTGTGTGTGTGTGTGTGTGTGTGTGTGTAACATACGCATGCATGTGCCCAAGTGTGTGCACGCAAGTATCACTGTGCAGACATACATGCATAAGTCTGTGTACATGCAAGCAAGCACATTTTATACATCATGTTATGGAGCAGCAGTGTAGAAGGGATAGTCATTGGCAATATCTGTGCACAAAAATTCATATCAAACCATGCCTAAATTAGGGGTTTAATATGAAAGGGGTGAAGAGACAATGGTAAGCATGCAATGGAGTGTGTATTAAGGAGGACCATCAAAAGTGTGCAAAAAGGTGCTCTGAAGAAGAGTAATTTAGTGAAAAATGAGCACAAAAAAAACAAATTCCTAAATGCTTAAATCTTTCTACAACTCTTTCCTGATCTATCTGTAACATAGTTAAAAAAAATATTGTTACTAATAACATGTGTATATTATTATGTGTACACATGTATGTAATTTAAGCATGTTCTTTTCTTCATTACAGAAGGAGGAGGGGGGTGGGGGTGTCATTTTTGTAATTCCTAAATGCTTAAATCTTTCTACAACTCTTTCCTCATTTATCTGTAATATAATTGAAAAATTGTTACTGGTAACATGTGTGTTTTATGTGTACATACGTATTTAAAAGCATGCAATTCTGTTCATCACAGAAGCAGGAAGGGAGGGGTGGGTGGGAGGGGGGGTGGGGGGTGGGGGGAGAGGTAGGGGGTTGTAATTTTTGCACTGCAATTGTCAAAATTAAAAAAAAAAGACTGGATTATTGTGTATTCATTGGTATGATGGCACTTTTTTCATGCTTGTTATGCAACTTTAATTATTTTTTTTATCACATGGAGAATGAGGAGACGGGAAAAAGGGGAGGGAGGAAGGAGTGATCATTAAATGATGTGATTAACACAGTTTAGAAATCTTATCATCGATTTTTATCTGTTTACTAAGCATGATCTCCAGTCATCGAGTTATGAATAAATTACAGTCAGATAATCTCTTTTTCATCTTAAATTCTACGTAATTTTCCTTGGGTTCTACTGGCAAGGCCTGTTACTAAATAAAATATGTCCATATTGTATGATCTTTTTAAAGCATTTTTGTTAAAAGCATGAACAGTGTCAGTTTAACTTTTGCTTTTGTTGAAAACACAAAACATGCATGCATGCATGCATACAACATAGATGTGCATGCAAATACACACACATCCCCACAACACTACGCACTAACAAAAAGAAGCACAAAATAGATAAATTCAACAACAATGGTCAGGTTAGAGTCCTATAAGTCTGAAATGCTCCCAGACTGAAACCTGTTGGGGTTCCTCAAACGTGTAATGTTCTTATGTGTGGTAAATTCTACTTCAGTTCAAAATCAAATTCTTCCGCGAAGATGGAGTATGGCTGCCTTAATGGCGGGATAAAAAAAAACGGTCATACACACAAAACTCCACTGCCTGTCTATACAGGCAGTGTCCGCAGGAGTATTAGCCTGAGTACGCAGAAAGAAAGAAAGAAAAGAAAATCAAATTCTTGCGGCAATTACATGTACGCTGTGCCTGTCACACTTCTCCCCATGACCACGTGTAAACTGTGTAGACACACTTCAGCCTTCCCCCTCCATGAGCCACCTCTTACTCCCTGCAGATCATCCCCATCCCCTCTCTGTCTATCCCTACCTTCCTTCACACACACACACAAACACACGCACGCACATACACACACACGCACGCACACACACACACACACACACACACACAGAGGCATGCACATACATACACACACGTGCACACACACACACACACACACACACACACACACACACACACACACACACACACACACACACATGCCTGCACACACACACACATGCGCGCCCACACACACACACACGCGTGCGCCCACACACACACGAGTCCATGCCCACACATCATAGTATACACACACATGTACATTCACTACACACACATTTAATAAAAAAACAAACAAAAAACAAAAAAACATGGTAGGCAGGCACTCAAGGTCTGACCAGCGTGTTGGGCTAATGCGTAGGTCAGACATCCGTTGAGTCGTAGCCACGAGACCCTCTTCTTCTACTGTCTCATCTTTGTTGTTAATTCATTTATCCATCAGCTTTAAATCATGCGTAATGTGGTCTCAAAACTTAGCGGATGTGGTGTAGCGTATATTGACTAGTCCGCACGCAGTGACGCCTCCTTGATGAAACTGACTCTACCTTCCTTCAATTTACCACCCCTCTTCCACCTCCTCCCTCCCCCCACTTCCTCAAAAAAAAAGCTAGAGCAACTGTTGCAAGTTCTGTTATGATAACCAAACAAGGGCTGGAAAAAAAAAGTTTTCCAATACGATTCAAATTACTAGCAAAAACTGTACACACACTGAAATACAAAAAGAACTCTAGCATTTTACATTTGTTCTCTTACAAAACAGTTGCTCTTAACAATGAAGTTTAATATTGCTTTTCTTTGTTAATGGACTGGTTTGAAATAAATCAGTTTACATTAATAAACCAGTAACAAGACATTTTCACATGCACTTATAGAAGTGACGCAAACTTTTTTTTTCTTTTCGATTTAGTGTTGATATGCTAGATTGTGTATCCACATCCTACACTGCTACCGCAACACCTCCGGTGTTGGGAACATGTTGCAGCAGCTTGGCTGGCCCTCTTTGGCTACTCGTCGCCGCAGTGCTTGACTCGCCATATTCTACAAGGTAGTGCATGGCCAAGCCCATGTCTGCTGTCCCAGTCTCAAAGAGAAAACTCAACCAACAACGAAACTGTGGAACCAACATAATATGCAGTTCCAAAGAATACAGACAAGCTGGACCAAAGATATTCCAGCTTCTTCCCAAGGACCATCAGGGACTGGAATTTTTCATAGTCTTCCTTCAAAAGTCGCCCTGTCCTCCACGCTTGACACCTTCAACAGGAGGGTATCAAGCCTTGCCTAACGCACCAACACCACCCCCCTCTCCCATGCGCACCCCCCCCCCCCCAAACCCTCCCAACCCCTGCCCAGCCTTGTCACAGAGTTGGGCCAGCGAAGCCTGGTGTTGTGTTGGAGACCATTGCAGTGTTCACACTTCATTAGGTGGAGGTCTGAACATGTCCTCAAGGCTTCTCACCCCAAATCACCCCCCAGGCCCCACACCAGCCCATATGTCCTCTCTCCCCCTGATAGCTGGGACAATCCACTCCTGCAACACCCCCCCCCCTCCCTCCCTCAGCCATACCACACCCTCCTTTCTGCCCAACTTCAAATTCTGTTCCCTCTTTTTCGTAGCGCTGCGCACCCGAGCATGACAATAATGATCGGTTTTCGATCGCTGGTCATCAACGGAAGAAGAAGACATGAGTCCCTTCTAAACTTATCTTCCCCTCAGTTACCTGAAACTATGCATTTCCTTCAGTTCCAAATTACAACATGGTTCACATGGTTATCATATTCATCTGCACTTACATTAATATGGTGATAGTCCCCTCCATCACAACCACTCACACATATATATATATATATATATATATATATATACACACACACACACACACACACACACACACATATAATATATATATATATATATATATATATATATATCCTCCCCTTTCCTTGCACATGATATTGATAAGCAGCATCCTGTAATTTTGCTAGGTCTCAACCAGAAGTTGCACTTGTACTAAGTGACAAAAACTGCACATGGACAGCAAATGACATGTAATAATACACCAATGTCCTTTTTTTCCCTTCCCAATCCTTACCTGATGCTTATTCCAAGCAGACGACATGAGCACAAGTTTTGAACCTGTACTTCCTACTTCATGACTCACCGACGCTTCTTCTAATTCTAAGGCTTTTCGTGCTTCCCCCTGGGATTCCATCGATAAAATTATAATCGACAACGGTCGCTTCGTCTTGCTATCCAGATCCAGGTGCAGATCAGGGACTCTGTTAGTCTGTATCGACACAGCATGTGGTGGCAGGCGCCTGACTGCCTGACAATGACAAGTACACACTGACACCGACTGAATCGGTCAATGTTTACAGTGAGCCAATTCCCTCAGGTTTGTAAGAAACTTGCCAATTACTTTACAACACGGACGTAACCACAGTCATTCGAAAGAGAGGCACGCATGAATTGGAGCATCACAATAACGATACCGCGGGCAAAAGGATAAACGAAATTATCGTCTTCATCAAAGCGTCGGTTATTTCCGCTTTCCAGTTCCACATTTCTTTCCAGATTATCTGGGTCACAGAACTCAAAATGCACACCTGTATTCTCACCTGCACAAGTACAGCTTCACTTGTTGGTAGAAACGAAGAGAATTCATCACCAAAAGTAAACTTACCGTGAGAATAGGGCGAAGGAATGTTAGAATGCTATTGTTTACGCCGGATTCTGTCGAAAATGTCAACCACTTCCGCGAGTTGCACCTGACTACGTCACAACAAGGGAGAGAACTCGAGAAAGACGAGAGGTGTGGTGCGACAAAGGTAGTGTCCGTGGAAGCGTACTGTTCCATTCATAAACACAGTGTAATTGTATTACCGCTGACTGGATTTCCTGTGCTATCCACTTTACCATCGCTCTCCCTGTTTCTCTGCTTTTTTCAATCCTCATGTTGTACAATGTCTACCTTCCTCATTTTCAGCATTAGCGGTCCAAATTCACCTGTAGTCTACAATGTATAATTTCACCTTTTCAATCGATTTTTTCCCCTGTAGGTACAACCGAATAACTGGGCACTGTCGATCTTTTGCATTTTTTTCCTCTTTCTTTTCTTTCTTTTTCTTTCTTCCTTTTTTTTTTCTGTTGGACTCAGTTTATATGCCCATTTCATACATTTTTTTTTTCTTCTGAACCCAGAAACATCTGTTTATGTGGCGGACCGTTATTCTTATGCTCACACACCGGCATGACACATGAAAGAGCTTGAACCTCTTCTCTTTTGGGAGAGTTTATTTGCAAGTTCTATGTACCTATCGGCGTGTGTAGTCGATGAATGGGTACCATAAGTAGCATGAATTTGGAGTGAAGCACAAAAGTTTCGGGGGGGGGGGGGGGGGGGGGGGGGGGGGGGGGATTTGGGGAGGTCTTTACTGAGTGGAGTTCGAGATCTCCTATCTTCCGACCCCCTCCCAGCGTCTTAAAATTAACAGATAATTTTTTTTTTTTTTTCAAAGAAGAAAGAAAGAAAGAAACTTGTGTAGTGGATAGATACCTGTTGTCTTGCAGGAGAGGTTTCCATGCAAGGT
>CM065719.1:83236671-83239171 GCA_033310375.1 Conus canariensis
GGGAAGCGGGTGGTGTTAGGATGGGGAATGAATGGGGGAAAAGGGTGGTGGTGGTGGTGGTGGTGGTGGGGAGGGGAAGGAGAAGGAGGTATTGAACTTTCATTGATTTATCACCGGAAGTGACAACGTAGCGAAAACCACATAGCTTTATTCAAGAAGGGAAACTGCAGCAAAAAGACAAATATGTATTTAATGATCTATTTGCTTATCTATTTATCTATTCGTATTACTTATTCATCCATTAATTCATGTAATTATTTCACTTAATTTCACTTTATTTATTCATTCACTTTCTTATCTATTTTGTTCGTACATTCATTTTCTTATCCCTTGATTGATCAATACATAAGTCTGCCAGTTCAGTGACTTTCCTACCGAGTGCAGGCGACAATCGTGTAGTTTCCCCCAAGCACTGGACTGGAACCAATCATACGCGGCAGCTGATACGAGGCGTGAAGCCGCTTCGGCCGAGCATACATCGATCACACCGCCATCGATCCATTATCCCGATCGATTTCCTTTCAGCAGGCTGGTCGTGAGAACGTTATCGTCAAGGTCCAGTGATCAGGCTTTGGGGAGGTAAAGTTCTAGCGGGAGGTAATCGTGAGATGCCTGTACTCTGTCTGTCTGTCTGTCTGTCTGTCTGTCTCTCTCTCTCTCTCTCTCTCTCTCTGTCTCTCTCTCTTTCTCTCTCTCTCTGTCTCTCTCTCTCTCTCTTTCTATCTCTCTCTCTCTCTCTCCACACACCACACACACACACACACACACACACACACACACACACACACACACACACACACACACTCAAGAAACTCGGTCTACTCGCATACATAACTGAATACTTTCCCAGATGTATGTACATGTTTACCTCTCTCTCTCTCTCTCTCTGTCTCTGTATATATATACATTGGGAAAAATTAAAAGTGGTTGTTGTTTAGTTCTTTGTTTGCATGCTTGTATATATATATATATATATATATATATATATATATATATATATATATATATATATAGGCCTACTCCTTTTTTGACTTATTCAAAATAATCCTACTGATGCCCCACAACTTCATTTCCAGCAGAGAAGTCCTGTTCCTATTTAAATAAAAGCACAAAGGGACATACAAACATAGAAACGACGCCAACAGAAAGACCATAACAATATCTTGACAGTAGCAGCCAGATGTCACCTTCCTTCTAGACACCGGACGTCGGATGTCTCTTTCCTTTATTGACGGAGCAAAGAAAAGACAACTCGACGGTACTTAAACAACAAGCACAATTCATCGAGGAAAGTTTTTACTAGGTTTTGTACTGTAAGGGCTTGGTTGGGACTGACACTTGAGTGTTGGATTAGCATCTGAGTTTGGACTGGGTTAGGGTAGGAATAGGGTTTGAATTAGAGTCTGTTTGGGATGAGGATACGGTTATTAAGAATATTACCTTCTGGAGTTGGAGAGTTTTGCGGTCTTTTTTTTATTTATTTTTTTATCACGGTACCTATCTTTAATGCACACACATTCTGCCGTACCGACACCTGGGATTCAACAAGTCCTGAAGAGACTGGCTGTCACGTATTTACTCCAATGTGAATATAAGTCGGGGGAAACAGATCCCCCCCCACCCCCCCCTCCCCCATCCTAATCCTTCTGACTGATTCTTACCAACCTTGCAAAGTCTCATGGATTCACGCTACTGTGATTGTGAATACGATCTCCAAATCCACATCATCCATATGTCTCAGTGTCGTGGATTCAGTTCATTGTGACAATTCGGAGGACCAGACCCCGGAACACATTTCGTTAGCATGCTCAGACCAGGACAAGGGTTAACCGTCTTTCCGGCAAACAAACCGAAATCGATTTGGGACATCAGGCTTTAGAGACCCTTCAGCGAATTGCCATGGGCCATACATTTGTTTTGGCATCCACCACGATAGAAATATAGTGAGTCCTGAAATTGGACGCAGAAGAAGAAGAACAAGAAGAAGGGAATTTGAAAAGTTGATATTTTACATCGCATGTCTCAGGCAAACGCTCTGATCCGTGCAGATATGTAGGATGGCTGGACAATTGAACCAGATCTTTAGCGGGACACATTGCCACTTCCGCATGGTGAATGTATTTTCTTTGTCCCTGCAGCAACAAAGCAACTGAAAAAATATATAGAGATTACTTATACACGTACTCACTTACACTCGTTCATGGCGCGCCACACCACACACACACACACACACACACACACACACACACACACACACACACACACACACACACACACAAATTGATCCTCCCCTTCCTCTCCCTACCTCATCTCCCCTTCCCCACCCTACCCCAACGCACGCACACACATCCCTCAACCTCCCCTACTCACAAATAGGCCTTCACACACACACACACACACACACACACACACACACACACACACACACACACACAACACACACACACACACACACACACACACACATCCCTCCGCTTCCCCTCCCTACCTCACTTCTCTT
>CM065719.1:83244171-83246671 GCA_033310375.1 Conus canariensis
GACCACCATTCAGTTTTGGTCACCCCCAGTCCTTGTCTGTTGGTCTGTGTGTGTCCTGTTATTTCTCTGATCTTGAGACTTTCTTTTGCAGAATCCATCGCCTCTTGAACTTTCCATTTTCTGCCTGTCTTCAGCTGGGGCTTGATTGCTTCTACCACCTTGTCTCCTGAGTCCTCCAGCATGCTTTGAAGTCTGATCTTCCCTGCTTTGTATTCCTCCAGGATGGATTTCAGTGGTAGTTTCAGCTTTGCTTGGCGACAGTACAGCGCTATGTCAGTCAGACAAAACAAAACAAAACATAAAAAACACCCCAAACAACTAATAAAGTCTAAAGAAACGACTTAAAGGAATACAGAGAAGAAGACCCATGGAGAGAAAAAGATGAAGCCTGCTACGTGCAGAGAGCGCTTGAAAAGAGAAGGAACGCTCTTCGAAGTTCTTGGTATGAAAATGAAGGATATGAAAGACCGACAACTCTCTCTACAAGACTTCTACGCACTTCCCTCCCTTTCCTTCTACCTGCAAAGTTTTTGTTTGTTTGTTTGTTTGTTTGTTTGTGTTTTTTCCCTCTTCAGCATCTAGGCTATACAGTCGCCCGACTTGATCTCCGTGGCTTACAACAGATGGATCTAGGATCTGGACAGGGTCTTTGGCGTTTGTTTGTACCACAAACCCCACGGCTATTGATCGGAAACACTGACCACTTGACTACCGAAGAGCTCAACTATTGATCGCAGATGCTTCTTGTTATAATTATAGGCAGCTATGGTGAATCTATAACGAGGCTGAGTGACGAACCCGATTGGGGATTTTCCTCCACAGAATCCACTGCGGGTTTCAGCGTTCTAGAAAACAGATCGAGCCTGCTCAATGTGAAAATTGGCTGTTCAGCTTGCAAAGGGGCGCAACTGTCTGAAAGCACGTGTCGAGGGGAGGAATGTAGTGGCTTGCTTGCTTGCTTGCTTGCTTGCTTGCTTGCGTCTCTTAATATACTTGTGGGTGAACGTCATCGTGAGACAGGAAGAGTTCCTGTTGCCCGCTGGGTCGCGCCATTTCATTGGCTGCCTCCCGTTCGCTTCACGCGCTCTCTTTGATTCCAGCGCAGGAGTAACAGTCTGGAACGTACCCCTACCTCATAAAAATCGGGCACCCACGGCGGAGTGTCCGTCGTGATCCGTTTCTGCCCGTTTCTTTTGGAATAAATTAATGTCGGGTATGGTTGGCAGATGGCGCGGTGCGGGGTGTTTGGTTAGGTGTGTGTGTGTGTGTGTGTGTGTGTGTGTGTGTGTGTGTGTGTGTGTGTGTGTGTGGTGTGTGTGGTGTGAACGCACACGCGATGAAGTGGGTTTACCAACTGGTTTAAAAGTCTAAAAGTGATATTTTTTTCCGAAAACTCCATCGTTTCCGAATACATCCCGACATTTATCTATCTATCTGTCTATGTATGTATGTATGAATGTATGTATGTATGTATGTATGTATGCATCTATCCATCTATCTATGGTCAGAGATGTTTTTGAATTATTGTAGACCTTTACAATAATGATTTAGACAATGAAAATCACCATTTCACAAGTAGATTTCCCTCAGTCTGAAACTGCTAAACGTCAAAATATTTCTAAGCAGGACAAATAGAGGGGATAGGGGAAAAAATCATCTTGAGCATTCTAGTTTCGCTTAAATGTAGGGGTGTTGTGGCATACGTGTATAAAGCTTTGCATTCTTTCCGCAAATAAGAATAACAAAAATACGTTTAGGTGCTGTGAATGGTGTGTGTGTGTGTGTGTGTGTGTGTGTGTGTGTGTGTGTGTGTGAGAGAGAGAGAGAGAGAGAGAGAGAGACAGACAGACAGACAGACAGACAGACAGACAGACAGAAAGACAGGCAGACAGACAGACAGAGAGAGATACGCACACGCAGACACAGAAGAAGAGAGACACCCACAAAACGAGTCTGAGACACACAAAAAGAATACCCGCAGCATACAAAAACATAAACAGAACATCAATAGACTGACCTAGATGCACACTTTGTCACTACCACTCCTCCTTTTCTGATACCAATATGGGATCTCCTCCCCCCCACCCCCCTCCCACCCCCACCCCCCACCCCTCCCTCCTTCTCCTGACACAGAAGATCGTCGCCCCCCCCCCCTCCGCCACCTCCCACCCCCCACCCCCCCTCTGTTCCTCCTCCACCTTCCCCCCCCTCCCCCTCCCACACCCCCTCGCCTTCTTCTTTTCCCCACCGCCACTTCTCAAGCCAGTTCTAGCTGTCGTCGAAAGCGTCACAGCACAAACCACCACGTGAACAGGCTTGCTATCAACACGGCCCGCTCGCTCCCTGAGAACCACCGAGTTTATCTGTCAACTGTCCGTCGTCGTCGTCGTCGTCGTCAGTGTTGAGTCAACTGAGAGGAGGGGGTGGGGGACTTGGGATATGGTCGCTCGATCATCTTTTTCTCCCAAGTGGGTTTGTAGTCTAGGCTGGGCTGGGTTGA
>CM065719.1:83261671-83274171 GCA_033310375.1 Conus canariensis
GTGACGTCATGAACACGGAGCAGCCACCCCAGAGCAAGGAGCCGGAGCCGAGGACCCGGGTCTTACAGGAGTTCATCACTCACCCTCAGATCTCAGTGACGGAGGTGGTGGACACGAACCCCGAGATCACCTACCCACCAGCAGCATCAGGACTGCTGAAGGACAGCCCCGACCATCTCTCCCCGGAGCAGCAGTCTCAACCTTCAGACTTCCCCCCACCAGCCTCCTCCTCCTCCATCTCCCTTCCCTTGGGTGACCTCTCCCCGGGTCGCACAGCCCAGGACAAGGATCTCCCGACGAACGTCAGCATCCCCACGTTTCGCCAGCCCCTCTCCACGTCCAAAGACGATCAGCACACCTTCCGCCAGGCGCTCGCTTTCCCGGAAGGTGCGCCAGCAGAGGGTGCCGGCTTCGACACGTGGGGCTCACGTGACTGGGTGCAGGCGGAAGCCGATCTGGAGCCCAAGAGCTACGCCCCTAAGCGGTACCCGATCATGAGTCGGGTGAGGGGGGAGGGGAGGAAAGAGGCGAGGAAGAGGCAGCTGAGGACGCTGACGGACTTCCGGTCCGGGAATGGCACGCTGAGAGTCATCAGGCCTGTGCCGCCTGTGCCTGGGGCCAAGGTGAGTCATGAGATGATCTGAAGTTAAACAGACCTCTGCCACCTGTGTCTGAGGTCAAGGTGAGTCATGAGATGATCTGAAGTTAAACAGACCTCTGCCACCTGTGTCTGAGGCCAAGTTAAGTCATGAGATGATCTGAAGTTAAACAGACCTCTGCCACCTGTGCCTGAGGTCAAGGTGAGTCATGAGATGATCTGAAGTTAAACAGACCTGTGCCGCCTGTGCCTGGGGCCAAGGTGAGTCATGAGATGATCTGAAGTTAAACAAAAACGAAATGCTGCAGGGTCCAATCATGTCGAATCAATACCTGAGTTGTCAGACAATGCTCGCCAGCTATCTGAGGCCTGACTAGCGGGCTACGCTGGTGCGTAGGTCATACATCTGCTGAGCCTTGTTCATGAGACCCTTCTCCCATTTTTTAGTAACGTGTCTTTCTTAGATCCATGCCTTAGCAGGTGTGGCGTACCGTGTATGGAGTAGTCGGCACGCAGTGACACCCTCTTGAAGATGCTGAAAAAGAGACAATTGACTAGTCTTTGTCTGAAAGAAAACAAACAGTGAAATTATACATGAAATCAATCAATGAATCAATTGATTAGTTTACTAGCTGATCGGATGCACTGTTAGTCAGCCAGTCTATATGTTCTCTGTTCTATGGTGAAAGTGCGCTCTGAAGCCCCACACCGTTTCTTTGGAAAACTCATAATAATGTTGAAGAACGTCAAACAAACCTTTCAAGCGGTTTACACTCTCTACTGTGTGGTGATTTCATTCCTGAGTCTGTATCCATCAACGTCTGCTAAGGACACACTAAAAACTAACAGTGATCTCAGGATTTCTCACAATGGGAGAGAGAGAGGGGACATGGTGTTTACAGGCATACCCATGTTGCATAGAAACACTTCAGAAACTTCTCAGTGATAGGTGCTAATCAAGGAGACCTTACCGAGGTCTTCTTGGCCCAGTGGACAAAACAGGGTCCTGATTCAAGTGTCCTGGCGGTCGATTCCTGCTTGAAACCGTCAAGTTTTGAAGAACAAACCGTCTCTTTGGAGACAACACCTGCGGACACGCTATCTGATGTCCGGTCCTTCGCAGACCCCATGCTTGAACGGGTGCATTACAAAACAAATGAAGATGTTTCGCAAGCACGCGCGTGAGATAGCCCAGTTTCGAAGAAGAGGTTTTTCTCTCTAGATAGCCCAGTTTCGGAGAAGAGATTTTTCTCTCTAAACAGACGCTTCCCTCCCTCTGCCCCCCCCCCCTCCCCCTTTCCAATTCCTGGGGTAAAGACTTGAAACCAAGGTCTGTGTGAGCGTTTGCATCAAACAAATAAACAACCAGCCTTGCACACAACACACACACACACACCACACACACACACACACACACACACACACACACACATACTGAGAGAGAGAGAGAGAGAGAGAGAGAGAGAGAGAGAGAGAGAGAGAGAGAGAGAGAGAGAGAGAGAGAGAGAGAACTCGTGAAATCAACTCGTGACTTTAATGTGAGGCCTCCAGCCTATCCACATGAGACACGTAACATGAAATTGTTTATGCTATTGAAAATGAAATTATATATATATATATATATATATATATATATATATATATTAATAAAAAAAAGGATGCTCATTTGGCGATTACAAAAGTAATAAACTTAGGTTTATAACATTTCATTTCAACTGTTCCTCTCTAAAACGTAAAGCGTAATGTACAAACATAGCAACATCTCTCATTATGACAACATTATCGTTTTGCAATAGTGTCTTCAACTGGACAGGAAATGTATCTTTAGGCCTATAGTGTTTATGAATATATTTTTCTCGTAATTTTTTGTAACTTGGACATTTTAAAAGAAAATGTATTTCGGTTTCTTCTTCACTGCAAAAACGGCAGGTGGTTATTGCTATAGTATCGGTATACTTTTTTTTTTTTAGTTGTTTGAAGCTCATTTATATCGAATCTGACTTTTGCTAATGCCCTTCTGAATTTTGTAACTGTGATATCATATAAGTATTTCCAGGTTGATGCAGTGATTTTATAGGATCGGTAGACGGTATAACGATCACTACCTTCTAATTTACTGTGCCAGAGAGAGAGAGGAGAGAGAGAGAGAGAGAGAGAAGAGAGAGAGGAGAGAGAGAGAGAGCACCCCAATACACAGATACAAGCATGCATAAAAAAAAGCTTTCGTATCAGGACACCATCGCCGAAGACGAAACGCAGCTGCTTAAATAGTCGTATGACAAAGAGTCACATTTGAAACACTTTCACCAGTAGTGACTCTCGATAGTTTTTCTCGCCAAAGAATCGAAGCAGAAGACGACACCATGCACAACAGAAGAGCCGTGACAGGTTTCAAAGACCAGTCTGGCAACAGATGAACCCCTTTGTTCTTTTTTCCCCACAGCAGACAAACGTATGGATGTCGCAGTTTAAGAGTCTCGCTTTTATTGACGATCCTCATTGCGACAATGACGGTTCCTTTATTGCGCTGGCCTTCTCTGTGATAACCTTGAGGTGAATGTAGAAGTCGTACTGTTCAAGAAATTGTTTAAATCAGTTTTCTTTCACGTGTGTGTGTGTGTGTGTGTGTGTGTGTGTGTGTGTGTGTGTGTGTGTGTGTGTGTGTGTGTGTGAGGGGGGCAAAGCGGGAGATAACTGCGTGGCGGAGGAGGTAATACATAAGAGAGGCAGGCTGGTGGTCTGATTTTAAAAGATCTATTCCCATAATATGTCCTGTGTCCTTTTTCTTTCATACTGTGTTCTTTTGGACATACATTGCCTAGTATCTTCTTCTTTAGCCTATGGCTTACAATATCCCATGAACAGGCGTTTCACCCATATCCATATGCATTCATATGCGCATGCATGATGTACACATTACACACACGTGTGCAGGTGCATGCATATACATAGGTACGCACTTAAAAACACACCATCCATGAACAACAATTGCAGCTACCGAAATAGTTGAATGACGAAGAATCACCCTTCAAACTCTTTCACCAATGGTAATCCTCGAGAGCATTTTTCTAGCCAGGAATCGAAGCAGAAGACGACACACTTCATAATAGAAGAGCCGTGACAGATTTCAAAGACCAGTCTAGCAATAGACGAGCCACTGTCGTTCGTTTTTTTTTTTTTTTTTCACAACAGACAAACGTATGGATGTCACAGTTTAGAGTCTCGCTTTTGCTGGCGACCCTCATTGCGACAATGACGGTTCTTTTATTGAGCTGGTCTTCTCTGTGATAACCTTGAGGTGAATGTAGAAGTCGTACTGTTCAAGAAAGTCGTTACATTAGTTTTCTTCGTGTGTGTGTGTGTGTGTGTGTGTGTGTGTGTGGTGTGTGTGTGTGTGTGTGCGTGCGTGCGTGCGTGCGTGCGTGTGTGTGTGTGTGTGTATGTGATTCAGATTCAGATTCAGATTCAGATTCAGTCATTTATTGTCTTTGAAAACCGTAACAGGTTTTATATGACACAAACAATAGTAGTAGTAGTAGTAATAATAATAATAATAAATAAATAAATAAATAATAAATAAATTAACTAACAACAAATAACGAAGCGTTAAATGTAAGAAACTCAATAGTTATAATACGATTTTTTTTTAAACTTTTAAACATCTTGTTCTTGCTTGTATTTGTTTCTGTCTATTAACAACTGCTGAACTGCTGACACTCATAAACATATTTTGCAACCTCGCTGATAACATTGTCATTCGATATAATTGGTGGGCAACGCATTTTGTATTTTGTACTTGTCTTCAACACGTTTTAAAAAGTGTTTTCTTAAATCCTTATATTTAATACAATTATCTAAGAAATGAATTTCATCCTCAACTATATTACACTTCATACATAATCTTCTTTCTCTTGGCGTTTTAGTATATCTGCCTTTTTCTATTTGTAGGTCGTGACAAGAGATTCTTAATTTACATAATGATTGTTTTTGGTGAAACGTTATGAAAGGATTTGCTAGGTATGGTTCCATTCTATAATCTCCAGTGATGCTATTGTAAAATTTAAGCTTTGATTCTGATTGTGACTTTCTTTTTTTCCAAAATGATATGTATTCAGTTTTCAATTTAGTTTGCACTACATGGCACAATTTATTAATACTAAAAGTATGCTGGTTATTCCAAACATGTTCCAATCCAATTAGGTGAAGAATGTGTTTAACAAATTTAAACCAAGGTGTTTGGTAAGTTTCATTGTTTAACATGCTTGTGTATATGATTTTGGTAAGAGTGTTGTCTTCAGAATCCAAAATATGGTACCAGAACTTTATAATCTGATGAATTATTGTTAAGCTAATTGGTGAACTTCCAAGCTCCCCAACAACAGCCAAGTTTGTAGCTTTTTTGTGGACACCTAAGACTTGCTTAAAAAACTTATGTTGGGTATGCTCATGAGGTAATCTATTCGAGAGGCACTCATTAAATATGTTTTCTAGAGTGAAATTTTCACTTAATTTTATGCAATAAGGTAACCATACATCTGCGCCGTACATTAATATTGGTGACACAAGACTATCAAATAATTTTAAAACAATTTGGAAATTGATATTTTCATTTCTAAACGTTCTTTTTAGGGTATATGTTGCTTTGTTGCCTTGCTTACTAAGATGTTCTGCTGCCATGTCAAGTTTTCCTGACTTATGAAAAATTATTCCCAGATATTTGTATTGTTCTGCTGTTTCAATGAATTTTGTACCACATTTAAAAAATAATCGAGTTTTGGGTTCTGTTTTAGAAAATATTATTACTTTAGTTTTTTCAATGTTAATTTGCAAGCCCCACTCTCTACAATATAAATGTAATTTATCTAATCTTATTTGTAAACCTTGCTTAGATGTTGCAACGAGTATAAGATCATCTGCGTATAACAAAGTAGATATACACGTATTACTTGAAGGATCTAATGTTGGTGAATCAACATGTGGAATCCAGGTTGTTAACTCGTCTATAAACATGTTGAATAATGTTGGACTTAACGAGTTTCCTTGCAAAATTCCTCTTCGTATACAAACTGAATGGCAACTTCCATTTTTTCCAGCAGAGTAGACTTGTGTATTTGTGTACATGTTTTTAACCAAATTAAAGCATTTACCGTTGATGCCAAATCTTTGTAATTTCATTAATAATCCTTTGTGAGAAATATTATCAAATGCTTTCTGAAAATCAACAAAACATGCATATAATCTTCCAGTACGCGATTTCAATGTGTGGTCTACTATACTCTTTAAAATAAAGATATTGTCCGTAGTTCTATGGCCCTTTCTAAAACCTGCTTGTTCCTTAGATAAAGAATTGTTTGATTCTAAGTACGTGTTTATTCTATTGTTTAGTATTTGACATAAGACATTACTTAATGAACAATTAAGTGTGATTCCTCTGTAATTGTTGGGGTTCGATTTGTCTCCTCCTTTATGAATAGGAACTGAAATGCCTTTTTTCCATAAATCTGGATATTGGCCAGTTTGTAAGATTAAATTAAATATATTTTTCATTGTAGGTAATAGCTCTGAAATCCCTGCTTTTAGGAATTCATTTCTTATTCCATCTATTCCTGGTGATTTGTTCTTCTTTAATTTCTTAACAGTCTTTATAATTTCTGTATCGGAAATCTCATAATCTACATTAATATCATTCAAACCTGCTTTCATATCTTCCATATTTTGATTATCATTTGTGACAACATTTTCTTGGTTCTCTAGTTCAACTTCTTTTCCTATTAATTTTTCGAGATGCGTGATCCATTTTTTAACAGGCAGTGAGTGTGTCTGTTCTTGAGTCTCCATGGTTTGTAATTCTTTCAAGGTTTTCCAAACTGTATTTGGATTTTCAGACAAGTTTTTGTTTAATAAGCTTTGAATATTTTCTTCTTTTTCTTTATCATTTTGTTGTATGCTTTCCTTGCAATGAAATATTTCTGGTGAAGTATTTTGTTAAATGGGTTTCTGTTTAAAGCGTTTAATAAAGATTTGGTTTCTCGACGATGTGATTTGCATTCCTTGTCAAACCATTTTTTATTCTTTCTTTTCCTTTTCTTCCATGTTCTTGTTATTTTGTAGGTAATACTTTGTTTACCAGCATCATGTAGCATTTGTGTGAGTTCTTTAACTACATTATTGACAGTTTTGGAAGAATTGATAGATTTTTTTTATCGTCTATTGCGATATTATTGTTTATAGAATTCAAACGCATTTTCATTTCTGGAGATATCAGTACTCGTTGAAGTTTTATATCGGATTTCTCATCCCAAAAGAAAATAACATTTTCATCCTTGATTTGATGAGATTCGATGTCTGCACCTGTTTTGGGGGTTAGTTGCAACTCCGTATCATTTGGGATACCTTGATTAATTCTTATCGATATTGGGCAGTGGTCTGAATAATCTGTTAGATCATGCACTTTCATGTCACTTATGTCCTTCAATAAATTCTGGGAACATAGGAAATAATCTACTACACTACATCCGTTTGATGTAAAGCAAGTATATCGTCCTTGTAGATCACCCAGTGTTCTCCATTTAGAATACACATATTACATTCAATACATAGGGATGAGAGTCTTTTCCCATGTTTATGAACGTGTTTATCCATGGAGCATCTATGTGCTATATTATTGAAAGGATAATCTTCGGGTAAAGAATACATATTATTTTCTCTTTCCATTGTAATATAATCAGAAATTGTCCCTGATCTCGCATTAAAGTCTCCACATAAAATTACCTGTTCATTACTATACGAAAATTTTATGAGATCAGCTTCAATATTGTCCCATATTTTAACTGTGATCTTTTCCAAAAGATGAATTTTCTGGCGGTATATATACACTGCCGATATAAATAGCTCTAGTTTTTATCTTAATTTTTAACCAGACTATGTCACTATTATTTTGAGGTAATATATTAACAAATTTTCGTAAATGCTCCTTGATAAAAATTGAAATGCCCCTGAAGCCTTCTGGGCCTTTGCTGTTTTGGGACGACAATAATGTATCGCAGGGGCAAAATTTGGTAATTGTGCTTTGCTACACGAATCTTTGTCTAAGTGCGTTTCTTGTATAAATATGATATCGTATTTTGATATCAATTCGATAGCATTATTCTCTTCAAATTTATTAATTTTTTCACCATTAATTGTTTCCTTAAATCCTTTTATGTTCCATGAAACAATTCTTATATCTTCAAGTCTCATTGTATTTTAATTGGAGTGTTTATGTGAAAGTTTTATTTTCATTCTTAGTATCTGTTGCCATTGTCTGCTTGGTTTTCCCATCCTTTGTTGTAGAACTGTGTATAACGAGTGTCATGACGGTGAAAACCATGGTGTGGTCTAGTTTTGTGATGGTGGTCGTATACTTCTCTACTTCTTTTGTTGAAATCTCCAAGTGTCTTCCCTTCATGGTAGTACTGCGAGTTGTATCTGTCTTCTTGAAGTTTGTACCCATGGTGGTGGTCGTTCCTGCGTCTGAAGTCGGGTCTCTCGTTTCTTCTGTTACTGAGGTCTGCAGGTTTTCTTCCTTCATTCTGGTGTCCAGCACTGATACGTATTTCATGATGTCCTTGCCTGTAGTATGGTTCAGTCTCTTTGAATTCAAATTCTGTCTCTTCTTCGACCCACGTATTTCATGGTTCTGTCGTCTTCAGTGCGTAAGTGATGATCAAAGCGGTTTGAGTGTAGTCCATAACCACGAGATGGTCTATTTTCTTCATACTCGCTCCCTTTGTAGAGCTTGGAGGTGCTTCTGTTGTAGCTTAAATTCTGAACCGTTCTGGGTTCCTGGCTGCTCTCAATGTGTTGCTTCTTATATCACCAGAGGAATTGTCAACGTTTGTTGATTTCGTCTTGGTGTACTTGGAGATTTTCCACTGTCGAGTCGATGCTTTCTTCTCCCATTTTCATTATAGCTTTCATGTAGGAGAGGGTTGTAGAGGTCTAGGTTCTGGTGATCTTCTTGTCTGTATCGGTTTCCCCCCCTGTCTTCATGATAGTTTGTAAATTTCGTAAAAATTCCAATGTCTAGTTTCATTCAATTCCTGTCGTTTATGCGTTTGCGTGTCATATAACCCTGCAGTATATTTTCCATTCTGTTGTCTGCTAAGTTTATGCCCGCTTTGGTTCATTTGTTCTTTTTCATCCTCTGTGCTGTACGTTTCAGGGTTTTTTGGCGATTCCCTCCTTGGCGTCTTTTGGCCGAGTTTTGACGTTCCACTTCATTGTCTGTTCGTTTGGCTTGTTTCTTGTGCTTTGTTTTTTCCCATACAAGGGAATGAGCATGACGTCCAATGTTGCCAGCTAACAGACCTGAACCTCTTGGTTGGGATGGACTTCATCTTGCATTGAGTTTGGTTTGTTTTTTAGGTTCTCATGTCTGAGAAACGTAACATCTTCTTTTGATTTAAGTTTGGCATAAACCATAGCGTTGAAAATTTCTTTCTTTCCATCCAACTTCTCGTCAAGGGTGGGGATGACGTTGCTGATGAGCATTTTTGATTTGGGACATTGCTTCCTGAGGTTGGTAAAGCACTTCGTCATTTTTTTGCTGGTTTTGTTGGGCGATGCTTTTTTGAGGTTGTTTATTCCAATATGAACGAGGATTACATCCGAGTCTTTGTTATGTATTTTCAGTTTGTTACATTCTTCAAGTGTTGGTGTCTTTGTCATTGTCACTTTTAATCCATATGACTCTCCCAGTCGTTCTGGATCAATTCCCCGTAAGGTCGAATCGTGGATGATGTGGAGGCTGGGTAGATCCTGGTCTTGATCTTCGTCATTATATCTTTCGTCTTCAGAATCCGTACTTTTGACGTCACTGTCTGACTCCAGAGAGCTGTCGCTTTCAGATAAAGGAGGGGTTTGGACGATGGGGTTTTCTGGTGCCTTTTTTTCAGATGTCTTATCAGCTGGTGTTGTTGCTTCAAAGACGTAAGTTTGTTCTATGATTGGGTGTTGTTCTTTAATTGGTGTTTGGTTCTCATGTTTCTCTTGCATGGTGTTTATCAGCAGGGCAAGTGTGTCGCCTCTTATTTCGTCAGATGTTTGTAGCTGTTCTGTTAATTTTATGACCGATTGTTCGAGATTTGTCAGGATCCTTTCAGTTTTTTGGTTGTGTAGTTCGATGAGCTCGGACAAATGTTCATTGTTTGTAAATGTTGCATGCTCACAGTCTGGGACTTTGTCATTCTGTCCTGCCGCTATCATCTCCTCTTCGATGATTTCATCGTACATCTGTTGTGCGCATTGTTCGCAGGATATGTAGGCAATTTAGAGCAGGAATAGTGTATCTTTCTGTTACAGTCTGTACATTTTAAAGACTTCTCTGCGTTCTTCCTTTTGCACAGACACTCTACGTCATTTTGACTGAAGGTAGCGTCATATGCTTTTGCGTCATTTTCGGATTTCTTACGTCATATGATGTTCCGCCTGTCTCTGTATCTGTTTGATGTTTACGTTTGCTTTTTGTAGGTTTGCCTACCTCTATTTCTGGTCGATTCTCGACTGGAATTTCGTCGTCGCTTCCGTAGACTGGCGGGTCGTTGATTCCGGCCTGCTTCATCGCGTCTAGGGCCTCAGCCATCGTGGGGTATCCTTTGTGGCTGGCTTTTGGATAGCCGTTTACTGAGGCAGAGGCAAGATTCCAATTTCTGAAGATTCCGATTGTTCGTCCACAACTTACGGCGTATATTTTCTTACCTTTTCTTTTCGGTTTCTCACTGTTGGAAGTAAATATCTGTATATCGTCATTTGACATAGTTTTCTTTTGTTTTTTTGTGTGAGCTCGCATTCAGTTGCTTTCAATGGTCGCCATTATCACCGGAAGCGTGTGTATGGGGTGTTGATGTGAGGCGGATTTTGATCAACAGGGCTATGGATGGGACAGTCAGCGGGAGTTGTTAGAATACATAGGAGCATGAGGCAGTCTGTTGGTTTGATTTAAAAAAGAAATATTCTATTTCCATATATCCTGTGACCTTCGATTTTCAGAGTGTCTTGTCTTCGGGACATACAGTGTTGACCTTTTTTTTTCATCATTCATGACTTACAATACCTGGAAACAGTGATTTCACCTGTATCCATACGCATTTACATGCACATGCATGATGTACACATCTACACACATATGCAAGTGCACGCATACACATACATATGTGCCTAAAAAGACACCATCCATGAAGAAGAACTGCAGCTACCTTAATAGTCGGATGACAAAGAGTCCCATTGGACAACCTCTCCACAATGGTGATTCTCGAGAGTTTTTCTAGCCAGGAATCGAAGCAGGTGACGACAGCATTCACAACAGAAGAGCCGTGACAAATTTCAAAGACCAGTCTGGCAATACACGCGCCATTTTCCTTCATATTTTCTTTTCACGGTTTAGAGTCCCGCTTTCACTGACGACAGTGACGTTCTTTTATTACGCTGGCCTTCTCTGTCATATCCTTGGGGGTGAATATAGAAGTGTACTGTTGAAAAATTTCTTGAAATAATGTGTGTGTGTGTGTGTGTGTGTGTGTGTGTGTGTGTGTGTGTGTGCGCGCGCGCGCACGCGAGGTTGCTCGCGCGCGAGCGCATGTATGTATCCCTGTCTCTCTGTCCGCTTGCCTGCCTGCCACTCTCTCTCTCTCTCTCTCTCTCTCTCTCTCTCTCTCTCTCTCTCTCTCTCTCCGAATATATGTGAGCTGAGAAATGTGGCTGACAATTGTAAGCCGAAGAATGTGGATGAGATGCTGGGGCAGAGAAATATGGATGATAAATTGTAAGGGTGAGATGCTGGGGGCAGAGAAATATGGATGATAAACTGTAAGGGTGAGATGCTGGGGCAGAGAAATATGGATGATAAACTGTAAGGGTGAGATGCTGGGGGCAGAGAAATATGGATGATAAACTGTAAGGGTGAGATGCTGGGGGCAGAGAAATTTGGATGATAAACTGTAAGGGTGAGATGCTGGGGGCAGAGAAATATGGATGATAAACTGTAAGGGTGAGATGCTGGGGGCAGAGAAATATGGATGATAAACTGTAAGGGTGAGATGCTGGGGGCAGAGAAATATGGATGATAAATTGTAAGGGTGAGATGCTGGGGGCAGAGAAATATGGATGATAAACTGTAAGGGTGAGATGCTGGGGGCAGAGAAATATGGATGATAAACTGTAAGGGTGAGATGCTGGGGGCAGAGAAATATGGATGATAAATTGTAAGGGTGAGATGCTGGGGGCAGAGAAATATGGATGATAAATTGTAAGGGTGAGAAGCTGGGGGCAGAGAAATATGGATGATAAACTGTAAGGGTGAGATGCTGGGGGCAGAGAAATATGGATGATAAACTGTAAGGGTGAGATGCTGGGGGCAGAGAAATATGGATGATAAATTGTAAGGGTGAGATGCTGGGGGCAGAGAAATATGGATGATAAACTGTAAGGTTAAAAAACTGGGCGGAGAAACGTGGGTGATCAACTGTGGTCTGAAAATGTGGATCAGGAATTGTGAGATGAGAAATTGTGGTTTGAGAAGTAAGAATGAACAATTGTGGGCTAAGAAATTGTGGTTTGAGAAATAAGGATGGAAAACCGTGGCTGAGAAATGTGGATGAAAAATTGGGGGAAGAAATTGTGGTTTGAGAAGCAAGAATGAAGAATTGTGGGTTGAGAAATGTGAATGAAAAATTGTGGGCTGAGAAATTGTTGTTTGAGAAGCAAGAATGAAGAATTGTGGGTTGAGAAATGTGAATGAAAAATTGTGGGCTGAGAAATTGTTGTTTGAGAAGCAAGAATGAAGAATTGTGGGTTGAGAAATGTGAATGAAAAATTGTGGGCTGAGAATTACGGATGAACACTTGTGAGCTGAGAAATGTGAATG
>CM065719.1:83279171-83284171 GCA_033310375.1 Conus canariensis
AAGACTATTATTCACCGAAATTCGTATTTTCCGTTCTCTCCGTTTTTTCTGTATTCTTTTCTGTTTTATTTAGCAAAAAAGATTTTGTGCCATGATTTATATTTTTTACATTACAAACTTACCTTCTCACTAAATGAAATTTAATGTACTGTCCTTGGGCGGAAGGTAAAGGGGTAGCGGAGCGGGGAGGGGTAGGGGAGGGGTAGTGGTGTGGTGGTGGGGGGGGGGGGGGGGGGGGTTAGTGGCTACCGTCGAGCGCCCTCATTTTGCTTAGTGGTCTGATGGTTGGTGAGTCTGTTTGAAATGGAGATTGTCTGAAATCAGATTCTATGATCATAATCTGACCAAAAATACAATCTGGGAGAGAGGGAGGGAGGTGTTTGTATGGGAGGGTAATGAGAAGGGTAGTGGGTGGGGGAGGGGGGGGGGGTCATACATGATGAATTCCCATTAAACGGTTTGATTGATCGATAAACTGTTTAGCAGCAGCAGTAAAGACAACGACACCAATAATGGTCATAAACGAAGTACTCATGATCATTACACAAATAATAAGGATGATAATGCTATGAAAATATTGGTACTCGTTATCATTTGTTTGTCTTTCTTCTTTTTACGACTACCACATTGCATCATAGCATACATATGGATCATACTTATCAATCATTTGATCGATGTCCAAGGGTACAATAGCTATCGCAGATCCTCTATTTCATATTTTACGATTTCAGACAACATTGATACGTGTGCATTAAACACTAATTTTTAACCTTTCTCGTTCTGAAAAGACCACGGGTGTGGATGTTATACACTCTTCTTTCCAGTAGATAGAATCAAATGTGTTGATACATTGTGTAAGGATGAATAAAACTGTTATTTCTAATGTGTTTATGTGTTGATGTGACAATAGATGTGTGTGTGTGTGTGGGGGGGGGGGGGGGGGGGGGGGCTGCTATAGCAACAGCAGCACTGTATCCTTACAGCTGTCCCAAACAGAGCATTTTGCGTTCACTTTCGGCACTTTTGTAGATTAATCACAAGTAGGTGTATTGTGATTAATGCACTGAGCATGAAATCTGCCGTAAAGAAAGGATGTTTAAAAGAAACTACGATTTCTTTGTAATGACGAATGAATGCATGCCATGGTACGGTTCAGTGAGAACCGGCTCGGTATGCCTCTGTCCGTACTATCCCTGGTCACTATAGAGAGAGAGAGAGAGAGAGAGAGAGAGAGAGAGAGAGAGAAATGTAATGAAATGAAATGAAATTTATTCAGATAGGCCACATCCCCTTCTGAAGGGGGATCACATCCAAAAACATAACATATTTAACATAATCACAACAGCAAAATAGTACACAAATACATGAAGTACAATTTACCACACAGGTGCATAATGTGTAGTATACTGATACAAATATTAACCTCACACTAGGATAGCAATGTTCACATAACATCGGCGTTTCAGTACATTTGTGAACTAAACACAACAGCCGTCTCTTAAAGGCTCTGTACAAATACATACGCAAATTCCTCAAATGCCTTGGTTTTTATTCGTCAGGATTAGAGAGAGAGAGAGAGAGAGAGAGAAGAGGGACGGCATACGGGTAAGTACGGCAAACAGCCATCTTCCCGTCCGTGGGAATTTGGCTGAAGGCGCGCATTAACCGTGACTGGCTTTGTGACGGACATCACGTGACATGCGCGAGTTCGTGGGAAAGATAAGTAGGTGAAATTCTCAAGGGAGTATGCAGCCGTTAGCTTACAGTCAGCTGTTTGCGTAAGGGGAACACACACACACACACACACACACACACACACACACACACACACACACGTGGTGTGTGTGGGGTGTGTGTGTGGTTGTGCGCGCGCGCGCGTGCATGCATACGTATTGTGTGTGTGTGTGTGTGTGTGTGTGTGGGGTGGAACAAGAACAAGAACATATCTTATTGCCATATTTTATTGTGTGTGTGCGCGCTCTCTCTCTCTCTCTCTCTCTCTCTCTCTCTCTCTCTCTCTCTCTCTCTCTCTTCTCTCTCTCTCTCTGCGTGCGTGCGTGCGTGCGTGCAAGAACTGTATGGGTCTGATCTTCATCTAGCTCATGTCAACGTTTTGTTGTAGGTTGACCATAAACGTCAGGGAACGTGGAGGTGAGAAACAGAAGGTGAAAGTTACAAGTTAGCACCATCCAAAAACGTCCTCTGGCAAGTTTCAAGGAGCAGGCGTATATTGAAACACAAAAGCAAAAACGGAATTACTGAGCCACCCAAACGAAGGAAACAAACAAATTACAAGACGGACACCACGCGTTTCGACCTATTGGGTCTTCTTCAGGCAGTAGTGTCTCTTTTCTAAGTTGTTTGTTTTCTTTTTAACGGCTCTATAATTCCATTTTCGCTTTTATGATTTCTACCAAGAAGATGTATGCCCTGTCCCTGATATATTACGTTGATCGTGTGTGCTGAATTCGGCAGCGGGCCACTTTGAGTCTTAAGAGCCTTGCCTTTCTAGTTCTTCAATAAGCGACATCTTGAAGAACTGTTCCAAGTTCAATATTCAGAATGTTATCACAGAACAGACATCCGCAGACATTGCTTTGTCATTTGTTTCTTTTTTTTTCTTTGTTGTTATTACTTTTTTTTTTCTTCTTTCTTTGTCGTTGTCTCACCCACCCACTCCTCCTCCCCAGTGACAGGGTTCCCACGTTTTACTCATGACGGGTCCCCTGAACGCAGCCGTAACGTACCCAGGTCTGTTCTGTCGCAGTTCCAGCATCATTGCCTTGTTCTGCTCATATAGTAACCCCGCAGAGGGAGTCTTGAGGCACCGATGATGTCGTCCTGACGGCATCTCTCCATCTGTGGCTACTCTCTGTGGTCCTCTGACAGCTGATAAAGGACAGGTCTGTCCTCTGACAGTTGATAAAGGACAGGTCTGTCCTCTGACAGCTGATAAAGGACAGGTCTGTCCTCTGACAGCTGATAAAGGACAGGTCTGTCCTCTGACAGCTGATAAAGGACAGGTCTGTCCTCTGACAGCTGAAAAAGGACAGGTCTGCTCACTGATGATTCTTCCACCCTGTCCTTCCATCTGTGGCTATTCTCTGTGGTCTCTGACAGCTGATAAAGGACAGGTCTGTCCTCTGATGACTTTCTGACAATGTCTTCTATCTGCTGAACACAGCACAGGCTTCCAAGGGTGGTGGTGGATTTGTCTCTGCCGACCCGTTTGGGCAGTTGGTGGCTGTACTTCTCTGAGTCCCACTGGTATCTTCGGTGTCTCTCTTTCTTGTCTGTCTTTTGGCCGACTCTTGGAAAGGTCCAGTGACGGTGACAAAAGACTCCTGACCAAGGGAATGTCCCAGGGAAAAACTGTAAGCCCAGACCCTCTTCAGAAGACGCGGCAGTTGGCTTGGTGGTGGTGTCTTTCGCCGGTAGATTCTGCGGTCATGGAATATGGGTTGGTATACCATGGGGACGCTTCCCTAGAGGTTCTGTTGTGTTGTGCATCCAGTGGTCACACAACGGCATCTGCTTTGACGTCTCAATGGAAAAGCCTGTGCGTGCCTGCACCCTATGTGGACCCAGCGCAGGTTTCCCAGGGTGGAGCAGGATTGCTTTCGGCTTATTGGTTTGACAGCTGAGGACAGTGCTTCTCTGGGTCCCAATGGTACCTTGGGTGTATTTCTGTCTTGTTTTCTTAACTTTCCTGACAATGTCTCTTCATCCTTTGTGTTCTCTTTGGTCCTTTGACAGCTGGTGAAGGACAGACCTGTCCTCTCTGACAGCTGGTGAAGGACAGACCTGTCCACTCTGACAGCTGGTGAAGGACAGACCGGTCCACTCTGACAGCGGTGAAGGACAGACCGGTCCACTCTGACAGCGGGTGAAGGACAGACCTGTCCACTTGACAGCTGGTGAAGGACAGACCGTCCACTGTGACAGCTGGTGAAGGACAGACCGTCCACTGACAGCGGGTGAAGGACAGACCGTCCACTGTGACAGCTGGTGAAGGACAGACCTGTCCACTCTGACAGCTGGTGAAGGACAGACCTGTCCACTGTGACAGCTGGTGAAGGACAGACCGTCCACTCTGACAGCTGGGGAAGGACAGACCTGTCCACTCTGACAGCTGGTGAAGGACAGACCTGTCCACTGTGACAGCTGGTGAAGGACAGACCTGTCCACTCTGACAGCTGGTGAAGGACAGACCTGTCCACTTGACAGCTGGTGAAGGACAGACCTGTCCACTGTGACAGCTGGTGAAGGACAGACCTGTCCACTGTGACAGCTGGTGAAGGACAGACCTGTCCACTCTGACAGCTGGTGAAGGACAGACCTGTCCACTTGACAGCTGGTGAAGGACAGACCTGTCCACTTGACAGCTGGTGAAGGACAGACCTGTCCACTCTGACAGCTGGTGAAGGACAGACCGGTCCTCTCTGACAGCTGGTGAAGGACAGACCTGTCCACTCTGACAGCTGGTGAAGGACAGACCTGTCCTCTCTGACAGCTGGTGAAGGACAGACCGGTCCACTCTGACAGCTGGTGAAAGACAGACCGTCCACTCTGACAGCTGATGAAGGACAGACCGGTCCACTCTGACAGCTGGTGAAGGACAGACCGGTCCACTCTGACAGCTGGTGAAGGACAGACCGTCCTCTCTGACAGCTGGTGAAGGACAGACCTGTCCTCTCTGACAGCTGGTGAAGGACAGACCTGTCCACTCTGAAGCTGGTCAAGGACAGACCGGTCCTCTCTGACAGCTGGTGAAGGACAGACCTGTCCACTGTGACAGCTGTGAAGGACAGAGCGGTCCACTGTGACAGCTGGTGAAGGACAGACCGGTCCACTTCCAGATGTCCTTCCATGTCTTCTTCTGTCTGACTCCTCTTCTTTCCCCTGGCCTTGTACGTTGCAGATGGGATCCTATGTAACCAAGCTGGTTGTTCGTATAATATGGCCGTGCCATTCCATCTGTTTTCTGATGACAATGGTGA
>CM065719.1:83291671-83300339 GCA_033310375.1 Conus canariensis
AGAAACCTGGCCTGCCATCACACCTACGAGGGAAAAGCTTTATGGATCACTGGAGGGCCTTCGCCGTACAGCAGCCTTCGTCAATGCCTCTGGGGTTCCTGTCTGAGTGAACGCAGAAGAAGCACTCTCCTGAGACCACTCAGCATCACAAAAATTTACTTCAAAATGCGCAAATCAATACTCCCAGGTGGCTGCTGAACGGACGTCTGGGCAAATCGTTTGGCTCCTTTTTGATTTTGTCAATTGTAGCATCTGAAGACATGCCTGTCGACAATTCTTTTTGCCTGTATTGTGTATAATGCAAGCGTTACTGTTTGTATGTTTATTTGTAGTTTGGTTTATATGTACCGGCGTCAATCGCCAGAGTGATTGATGAGCAAAAGTTTGGCCCGGTCAGAGAAGTTTAATCAGTATTGTCAATAACACATCGCGATGTGGTCCGAGCTTTCCCTTTGAATACAGCATAGTTACCTTTTTGCCTTTCGAGACTAGGTGCTCCCTGTCGTATCCCTAAATTAAGAAGAGTTCCAAAGTTGCCTTTTGACACGGTATGTATCCCAATCTTCCCTTTTAAGACAGCAATGAGAGTGTTGTCCTGTCTTTCCCTTAATACAATTTTACGCAGTTTTCCCTGTCAATACAATTTTACAGTCTTCCCTTTTACAGCAGTGTAACCAGTCTTACCTTTAAGACAGTGTAATCTGGTCTTCTCTTTTAAGACAGTGGCCAATCTTCCCCTTGAATACAGAGTTACCCACTCTTCCCTTTTAAGATGACATAGACCAATCTTCCCCTTGAATACAGAGTTACCCACTCTTCACTTTTAAGATGACATAGACCAATCTTCCCCTTGAATACAGAGTTACCCACTCTTCACTTTTAAGATGACATAGACCAATCTTCCCCTTGAATACAGAGTTACCCACTCTTCCCTTTTAAGATAACATAGACCAATCTTCCCTTGAATACAGAGTTACTCACTCTTCCCTTTTAAGATAACATAGACCAATCTTCCCCTTGAATACAGAGTTACCCAGTCTTTCCTTTAAGGCAATTTTACCCTGTCTTCCCTTTTAAGGTAATTTTACTCCGCCTTCTCTTTAACGACAATTTACACGGTCTTTTCTTTAAAGACTCTTTGACTCGACTTCTCTTTCCAGATAATATTGGCCGGTCTTCTCTTTAAAGAGAATTTTACCTGGCCTTCTCTCGCAGTGTAAACTAACCCTTCCCTTGAAGACAATGTTACCTAATCTTCCTTTTGAAGACAATTTTACCAGGCCTTTCCTTTAAATGGTAATTCCATCCGATTTTCACTTTTAAGACAGCGTACCTAGTCATCACCTTTAAGACAATTTTACCCAGGATTCCCTGTTACGACAGTGTAACCTAGATTTTTCTTTAAAAGAAAAATTCACCCAATTTTCCCTTTTGAGACAATGTTACCCAGCCTTCCGTTTTAAGAGACTTTTGCCCAGTCTTCCCTTTTAAGACAATCTTATCCAGTCTTGCCTTTTGAGCTAATCATTATTACTCAATCTTCTCCTTTGAGACTACTTTATCCAAATCTTCACGTTTAAGAAAATCTACCCTGTCTTCTCTTTTAAGACAGTGCAGCCCGTTCTTCCTTTTTGAGGCAATTTTACACGGGTCTTCTCTTTAAAGACAGAATTGCCCCGTCTTCCTAACTCAAGACAGTGTTACCTAGTTTTCCTATATAAGACAATGTTATAAAGTCTTCCCTCTTATCCCACTGTGGTCCCTGTCTTTCCTTTTCACACACACACACACACACACACACACACACACACACACACACACACACACCGAAAATCCAGCAAAACTGTCATGCATACTATCGCGGGCACCAACACCTCTGAACGTAGACTGACGGACGGCGGGTCCACCAGAGGGGTGAACTTGACTGACAAACAGGAAGAAGAGCTGACGTCGCCACCGGTAAGTCACTCTCGTGATGGAAGAGGCTCAGCTGCCCGGAACCTGTTCAATTAAAAATTTACCTGCCCCGAACGTGACTGTTAATTAAAAACATACCTACAAACTATCGTCACAGGTAAAAACGCCCGCGAGAGGGCTCGACGACTAGCTGACACTTGTTTCGAAATCAAGCGAGCGAGAGGAGAGGATTAGGATACTGAAGACATTTTCACCCTGACATGTGGGATTTGAACGTTGGACTCTCGTGAAAAGAGTCTCATTTCGAATGAGGAATGATTAGAATTAGAAAAGGTGTACAACAACACCCAAAAGGACTTTAAAGCAGGTCTTATTTCGATATAAATTTGGTGTTGATTCGTTTTTTCTGTCTTTTCGAAGATACTGGACAATTTCGCTATGTTTTCTGCGTCTACAAGAAACGCCAAGGTAAATAACTTTATGTTTGTTTGATTGTTTTTGTTGCTGATTGATTATTTTATGCTTTGGATTTTTTTTTTTTTAATAGTTGCTGGGTTTTTTTTTATACTGGGTCACTGTCAAAGTTTGTGGTACTGAGTCTTACCAAACGAATTCTTCTTTTTTTTTTTTGTATTCCTCTTCGGTTTTTTTTCTTTGTTTGTTTGTTTGTTTCAGAAACAGCCAGAATAATGATATTCTCACAAAAATTAATTAGATTCGAGCCTGATGCTTTTACACAGACAATGACACTGGTGTTGAGAATAAAAAAAAAGGAGAAAGTCCAAAATAAAATATAAGCCGGTTCGTCAGTACCTAAAAAATCAAACAAACAAACAAAAACAAAATAAAACAAAATCTAATATATAAATGGCAAATTTTGTGAGTGTGTGTGTGTGTGTGTGTGTGTGTGTGTGTGTGTGTGTGTGTGTGTGTGTGTGTCTCCTTTTTTAAATTTTTTTTTATGGTGTTCTGAGAGAGAGAGAGAGAGAGAGAGAGAGAGAGAGAGAGAGAGAGAGAAGAGGAGAGAGAGAGAGAGAGAGAGAGAGAGAGAGGAGAGAGATTGTTGATTTTCAGTACAGTTAAGATGTAATTTGCTTTATTGTTACAATTTCTGAATTTTTATTATGTTACTTAGAAATGTTAAATGTTTCCCTGTTAATTTTCCTTTTGATTTTATATGTCATTCAGATGTTATTTGTATTATTTTCGTTACCTCATTAATTAAGGTTTTTCTTTTTAAAATGTCAGTACAACACTATGTTAATCTGACAGTAAATGGTTTCAGTCAGTCAGTCAGTGTGTGTGTGTGTGTGTGTGTGTGTGTGTGTGTGTGTGTGTGTACGCTATAGACTCAAAAACGGCTCAACCGATTGTAATGAAATTTGGCAGGTACGTCTGTTGTAACCCGAGGATGGTTTTGGGCTAATCTCTAGAAAAATAAAACCGTTAAAAACCGTTAAAAAACTGTTATAACGGTTTCAAAGACATCTTTTTCCTCTGCTTTTCATCAAATAGCCGTTGTGACATTGCACAGGTACAGGACTACTTCTCGAGAATTAGAACCGTGATTTGGCAGTTAAAAAACGTTATTTATAACAGTTAAAAACCGTTAAAAACACCAAACCCTATAAAAGAAACTGTTTAAAAACCCGATCTTCTTGAAATTTAACAGGTACGTCTGTTGTGACCCGGGGATGGTTTTGGGCTAATCTCTAAAAAAAATAAAACCGTTAAAAACCGTTAAAAAAACTGTTATAACGGTTTCAAAGACATCTTTTTCCTCTTCTATTCTTGAAGAAATTCGATATACATGTGCAGTTTAAATGCCGAAAAATGATATACAACTTTTACGAACCGAAATTTAAAATTGACCGTTATAAAAAACGTTATTTTATAAATTTAGCGTATTCTTGAAGAAATTCGATATACATGTGCAGTTTTGAACGCTAAACAATGATACACAATTTTCAAGATCCGAAACTTAACATTGACTGTTAAAAACCGTTATTTTTTTTAATTTCTAAATTTTCACTGTTCTTGATAACATTCCGTATGCACGTACAGTTTTAAGCGCTGAACAATGTTATGCAAGTTTTACGAACCAAAACTTAACACTGACCGTTAAAAACCGTTATTTTCTAATTTTACACCACTATTGATAAAATTCGGTATGCGTATGTCCAGTAACTGTAAGTAATTTTGCAACATGGATGGGACAGGGTAGAGGGATGAAAAGGGAGGAATGAGAGGGGCCAGAAAAATGATTGTACAGTGCAAAGCCTGACACACTATTTTTACATTAGACACAGACCCGTTGAAATAAACTACTTCTGCACAAAGTCTATTCCTACAAAATTAAGGGCAATGAGAATGGGAATGGGAACAGTGAGTGCAGGCGGAAAATCGAGCGAGAAAAGCATCTCGACGTGCTAGGGAAGATCCAGAGGAAAGTGACCAGAGGCAGGCGGAAAACAATAGAATGTATAAGAGAGAGAGAGAGAGAGAGAGAGAGAGAGAGAGAGAGAGAGAGAGAGAGAGAGGGAGAGAGAGAGAGAGAGAGAGAGAGAGAGAATGTGTATTTGTGTGGGGGAGGGGGTGGGAAGATGTTGGGGGGGGGGGGGGGGGATGATTGTAAATCCAAACAATTAATACATGTTTGCCGTCACGTGAGTATCGCAAAGAATGTTCATATCCCGGCAACGCCGGGTGCCCCTGCTAGTCTAATATATAAATGACAAATTCTGTCTGCGTGTGTGTGTGTGTGTGTGTGTGTGTGTGTGTGTGTGTGTGTGTGTGTGTGTGTGTGTGTACGCTATAGACTCAAAAACGGCTCAACCGATTGTAATGAAATTTGGCAGGTACGTCTGTTGTGACCCGAGGATGGTTTTGGGCTAATCTCTAAAAAAATAAAACCGTTAAAAACCGTTAAAAAACTGTTATAACGGTTTCAAAGACATCCTTTTTCCTCTGCTTTTCATCAAATAGCCGTTGTGACATAGCACAGGTACAGGACTACTTCTCGAAAATTAGAACCGTGATTTGGCAGTTAAAAAACGTTATTTATAACAGTTAAAAACCGTTAAAAACACCAAACCCTTATATAAAAAAAAATGTTTAAAACCCGATCTTCTTAAAATTTGACGGTACGTCTGTTGTGACCCGAGGACGGTTTTGGGCTAATCTCTACCCCCCCTCCCCCCCCCCCCCCCCAAAAAAAAAAAAAACAACAACAAAAAAAAACCGTTAAAAACCGTTAAAAAGCTGTTAAAACGGTTTCAAAGACATCTTTTTCCTCTGCTTTTCATCAAATAGCCGTTGTGACATTGCACAGGTACAGGACTACTTCTCGAAAATTAGAACCGTTATTTGGCAGTTAAAAAAACGTTATTTATAACAGTTAAAAACCGTTAAAAACACAAAACCCTATAAAAAAAATGTTTAAAACCCGATCTTCTTGAAATTTGGCACGTACGTCTGTTGTGACCCGAGGACGGTTTTGGGCTAATCTCTAACAAAAACCCCGTTAAAAACCGTTAAAAAGCTGTTATAACGGTTTCAAAGACATCTTTTTCCTCTGCTTTTCATCAAATAGCCGTTGTGACATTACACAGGTACAGGGCTGCTTCTCAAAAATTAGAACCGTTATTTGGCAGTTATAAAACGTTATTTATAACAGTTAAAAACCGTTAAAAACACCAAACCCTATAAAAACTGTTTAAAATCCGATCTTCTGAGGTTGGCGGCCACGACAGTCATCGATCGCCACCAAACTTGACATAAGCCTACAGGAACATCCAGCGGGTAACATAGGGTCATTAGATAGTCATTATGACCATTAAATTTGACCGTTAAAAACCGTTCTTTTCAAAATTTAGGCTGTTCTTGATAAAATTCGGTATACATGTGCAGTTTTAAACGCCGAAAAATGATATACAACTTTTACCAACCGAAATTTAAAATTGACCGTTAAAAAACGTTATTTTATAAATTTAGAGTATTCTTGAAGAAATTCGATATACATGTGCAGTTTTAAACGCTGAACGATGATATACAATTTTTAAGATCCGAAAGTTAACATTGACCGTTAAAAACCGTTATTTTCTAAATTTCGAAATTTACAACGTTCTTGATAACATTCCGTATGCACGTACAGTTTTAAGCGCTGAACAATGTTATGGAAATTTTATGAACGAAAACTTAACATTGACTGTTAAAAGCCGTTATTTTCTAACTTTACACCGTTATTGATAAAATTCGTTATGCGTATGTCCAGTAACGGTAAGTAATTTTGCAACATGGATGGGACAGGGTAGGGGATGAAAAGGGAGGAATGAGAGGGGCCAGAAAAATGATTGTACAGTGCAAAGCCTGATACACTATTTTACATTAGACACAGACCCGTTGATTAACTCAAGCAAAACCTAAATAAACTACTTCTGCACAAAGTCTGTTCCTACAAAATTAAAGGCAATCAGAAGAATGGAAATGGGAACAGTGAGTGCAGGCGGAAAATCGAGCGAGAAAAGCATCTCGACGTGCTAGGGAAGATCCAGAGGAAAGGGGTCAGAGGCAGGCGGAAAATCGGGCGAGAGACGCATCTCGGCATGCTAGCTGATTGAAATCCCTCCTTTGGAGGGATGACACGGATGCATTCTCATATCCCAGTGCATCTTCATAAAAATAAATTTGGTCAGAATCCATCTTGATCCAGTGGGTTTGGGGCATGCATGTGTGAAAACAATAGAATGTATGAGAGAGAGAGAGAGAGAGAGAGAGAGAGAGAGAGAGAGAGAGAGAGAGACAGACAGACAGACAGACAGACAGACAGACAGACAGACAGAGACAGAGACAAAATGTGTATTTGTGTGGGGGATGGGGTGGGAAGACGGGTGGGGGGACTGACTGTCAATCAAAACAATTAATACATGTTTGCCATCACGTGAGTATCGCAAAGAATGTTCATATCCCGGGCAACGCCGGTGCCCCTGCTAGTAATAATAATAAATGAAAACAAGAAAACACAGAAGTGCTTTTTGTGTGGTTTTTAGCACGACAGAATGAAGTATACATAAATACATGAGAGAAGAGAGAGAGAGAGAGAGAGAGAGAGAGAGAGAGAGAGAGAGAGAGAGAGAGAGAGAGATTTTGAAAAAAATATGTCTCGCCAAATGTAAATTTGAGATTCACCATCTATAATTTTTTTTGTGGATATCCACACCATAATTTATCAGGAAGAAAATCTCAATCCGACACCCACCCAAGAGAACTAGCGAAGGGCAGAATAGGGTAAGGACAGAATAGGGTAAGGACAGAATAGGGTAAGGACAGAATAGGGTAAGGACAGAATAGGGTAAGGACAGAATAGGGTAATGAAAAGAAAGTGCTATAAATATGTAAGTTGCTCAAAAAAATGAATAAAGAAATGAATGAATGGATAGATAGATAAAGATAATAGGATAAATGAATAAATAAATGATAAGATAATAGATGAATAAATAAACCAAATTAGAGAATAAACAAACAAATAATAAATACATCCATCCACCCATCCATTAATACGTGCATGAATGAATAAATAAATAAAACAGATAAATAGACAAAGAAATAAATCAATAGATTCAAAACAAGGAATATTTTGCTATGCCATCGAAATCATTATGCTTTGCTTATGTTTGCCGATCCGACGGGTAAACATAAACAAAGAAGCACATAACTTTGACGTTAGTATTCAATGTATTACACTTTTCTCCTATGTCAACCGGACCAAATCATGACAAGCCATCAACCCAGTAAACAGTCAAGCTGCACGCCCGGGGAAATCACATCCTGTTCAAGGTTATGCAGCGATTGGCAATCGCCTCGATTCGAATCACCTGTGTCAGGTCGATCGGCACATTTCCAGACTGCACGGGTGCTGACCTCAGTTCCTATGTCCCCCCCGGTCCCACTGCCGTTTGCCCCGGAGCAAGTGCTAATTAAATCACCTCAACTTGCCATCTTCATCGTTGTCAATACCGTAACATGTTCAAGATGATGAAAATGACGCATCGCCGTTCACACTACAGGGGTGTTTAATGGACTCTAAATGGTTCTAAAGAAAGGATTTTTTTTCGTTTTGGGGGGGGGGGGGGGGGGGGGCAGGGCAGTTTAATGGACTGTAATCTCAAAAAGTGAATTAAAAAAAAAAAAAAAAAAATTGCATACATACATATATGAATGAATAAATAAATATTGCTACCTAGAATTAGACGTAGTCTCCCAACAGAAGAAAACACACCACTCACTCGTAGCTTTCGACAGCCATCCGGCCATCTTCCTCAGCGATAAATACATACATAAATAAATACATAAATGAAAATACGTGACAACATAAACAAATAGATCAATGAATAAATAAATAAATAAAGAAACATAATAGTTTAATGAAAAAAATACATAAATAAATAAATGAATGAATAGATAAATAAATGATCAAATAAATAAATACCACTGTACTCATCGCAAGAGAGATATTATGAATTAACAACCAGATGGCGCGGACATTAGGATCTTGTAAACCATTTGCTTCACAAACAGCAAATTACGAAATTGGCATTTATATTCAATTCAATGAACTCTTTATTTCGATGAACAAACTGTCATATAAAGACAAAAGGCCAGCATATCTTTTGCTTCAGCATGGCGTTGAACGATCAATCGCGTAAGGGGGGTGGGGGTGGGGTGAGGGGTGAGGGTGATTTATCATTTGTAA
>CM065719.1:83332939-83362939 GCA_033310375.1 Conus canariensis
CGGACCATAAACATTTAATTTTATGAATGGTAGCTGATACGTTTCTGTTTTGATACATACAAAACTATGAGTTAACAACACTATGAAGGCACCGAAAACCTGACAGGCAGTGCATGCATCCCACTATCAGTCTGTGGTCATTTCACTGCATTTTGGTCAAGACAAATAAACCATCTGGTCATAATCACATATCGCAACCAGTCAACCAAGGGAATTTGTTCATGGTGGTCTACAACTTTCTCCTTTGAAAGAAACATCTGATGCGAAATACCGCTCACCAAACGTACTGTTTCCGGGTCTGCTGCTGCCCACCTTCTCAAAGCTCCAGCGTTGTTGGTTCATTCTGATGCACCTCCATTACCCTTCCCTGTTGCATCATCCTTCACTGTGCATGATCCAGAATTGTCATAGAAATAGGGCATTCTGTATTGTTCACTCTAAAAGCATCGGAGCAGAAAGCTTGGCAGATGGATGCCATACTCTCAGTTCAAACAAGGATGTACTGACAGCCAGCATGGATACTGAATGTGATCAAGGGAGAAGAGCCATGGCATGTGGTCAGGTCAGTGCACCAATATGCTGTTCAAAGCTTGACCTCTGCATTGAACAGATTAACTACAGTACACGCAGTTTGAGGTCCAGCACAAGACTCCAGTAGGCGAACATCGCTAGACATTTTACCCTTGACTGTTACCATCCGCCAAAGTCGTCAGTCGAAGAGTCTTTCATGTTCTGCTGTTCAATTGCCTTGTGTGGACGAATATACAGTGCTACTGCAGTTGTCTGGTGGGTTAGTCGTGTTCCGAGACAGATACCTTTAGTAATGAATCAACAACTCCTTTTCTGACAATTCCGACTGACTCAATCATTGAAGTCCAACCACGCCCATTTAGTCACTCCCCCAGAAGTCTCAAGGCTGCCATTGTAATGTCAGAACACTCAGCATGACAAGAGATATACTCTCTCCAAATTACTATGGAAAAGATCACTAAATTTCCCCGGCTATGGCATGAAGTCGTTGATCCAGTGCTATAACTATTATTCGCTTGGATTGAGAGACATTGATGCCATCTTCCACCACTTGCATCACACGCTTAATGAGTAATGGAGAATATGCGTTGTCCACCCAAACTGGCAGAAGCGCAATTTTGTCGTCTCTTTGGTGATCACTGTCTTATTTACTGGCATGGTATGCTCCCCATGTACCAGTTTCCCATCATCTTCCACTCAGCAATTGATGTGGGTTTTCATTGTCTCTAGCCAGGCCAGTTGTACTGTGGAGAATGTTGGTATGATTCTCTACTTGCAGGGGTGTACAGAGCCCAAATATAGAATGGACCACGAGTTCTTTTTCAGTTGTACAGGAGAGACAAGCGTCCATGGAGCGGCAAATGATAAAGTTACCTTCTTCTTTGAACTGCATTTTCAATGAAAGCAACTTCTGCGCTCGATTCAGCATCAGATCTTTGCTGAACTACTGGCATGCTGCTTACACAAAAAGAGTTATGGACTAGTGTGGAGTTCAGATTGTGATCAATGTTATCAAGCATAGAAACACTAAATGCATGTTTCTCAAGTTGTGGGGGAACAACGCCATCATGACGCTGAAATTTGGAGCACATGGGGATTACAATGTCATTTAAAATGCTTAACACCCTATCACATGACACTGACAGTCCTAAATTGTACAAGTGTTAACAAGCCCGTGTTTGCTGATTTTGGCGTGCACTTTCAGCCCTGAACTATACAGGAACTGGTGTTTCTTTTTCCTTAGAACAGTAACGACTGGTTTCTTTGTGAGGTTTTCTTGGTGCAGACTTTCTGCTATTAAATGTTTGAAAGTTAAGACATCGGCAGTACTGCTTATGTCTGCTTTGGATTCCGCACAGTTTCTTCTTGCGTTTATTCCGTTCTGGTCAATGAAGTTCCAGGTCCGTCTAAAATCATACTAACAAGAGTTTTGAACACAGATAGCGCAGCATTTTTGGGGCAGTTAACTGAAAAGTTTCCACTGAAAGTTGACTGCGTTAGAAACGTATCTCTGCGGACAATTTCAACAGCACATGCAAGACTAGAGCATCACAATCATGGTCAACAACCTAGTTTAGAGCGTACTCCACATCCAGCTTAAAAACAACTTGTGTGACTCTCTTCTAACTGAAGATAAGCAGGCAGTTAGTTTCAACTGAGTTTTGTAGAGTGTATGTTACACTCAATTCCAAGGCCTTAAAGTGTCATCTTGTACAGTGAATATCGCTGTGGCATTCGAAGTACAGGGGCTGTCACTGAGTGATCATCAAAACTCTGACTATATGACACCAAATCAACAAAGACAATTCCATGAAAAGCAAAAGTGCTCCCATGTTACTGCTGACCTCCTTCTCTAAATGTTTAACGCGCCAGTAGACAGATAGCAGCAATTTAAATAATACTGAAAATCTGCTGCAACCATATCCCCAGCTGTCATTTTTCTAAATCCAGCATTGGTCACTCAGAATACTTTCAGCACATCTAACATCCTAATCCAAACCAAATATAGATGCCTAACAAATTAGTAGTGTGGGAAAACAAGTGCAGGCTAACAATTCTCCTACCATTATATAAACGACTTGGCAAAGATTTGAATAATTAGGGAAAAAGAGGGGGGGGGGGGGAGGGAGAAAATGAGAACATATGCCTTGCATAGATGGCTAGAGCTCTCATCACAGAAAAACAATTTAGATGCCATTGGACCATCTGATGGCCGTGTCTTTGCTGGATTTGAGGAGCTCTGTGTATTATCTGCCTTCCGTCCCCCCACACCCCTGCCCCCTCTCCTCCATCAGTCTGTCAAAGGTATGTTGACTCAAGTTATCATGACTGATGTATGCCATGAAGCTCTGTCTTGTTAGTGTCTGTGTACATACAGACCCATCGTTTAGATGACCAACGTCAACAAACGTGGAGTAAGGCAGACCACATTCAACAACCATGTTCTATGCTTCCATCGAGAGAAACATGTCCTTGGTCACCCCTTGTATCTACCGCTGAGCATGTTAAAGTTTCGTTCGTTTCCTATTGACAAAGAACACAGGCAGTCCAATCTATGATGGATGCTCTAGACGTTGATGGACCACCAGAAGGATCCACTTGTCTGTATTTTCTAGCCATTGTGTATCCTTCAGGGAGGGGCACAGACAATTCCACCAAAGTGGTTGGCACTAATCTTTTAATGTCAAGGTCAGTGGTTAAGGAAATCTTAAATAATTGTTAGCGAACCGCCCAGAGAACGCGAACAAACGAGTCACAAGACGAAACACAACGCGTTTCGACCTCTTAGGTCTTCATCGGGTGAGACATAAACGAATAAAACAACGAAAATTCACTTAGCTTTGATCGCTTCAGATCACTTCACAGGGTTCAGCGCAAGGAAGGTTTCTTCTCCTTTAACTCTCAATGTAAGTGGTTAACAATGAACAACTTCAGTGTCAGATTAAAGTCTTCAATGAGGAATGGGCAGTAACGAACCTACCCCAGTAAAAATCTGCAGGAAATCCACTTGGACTTGATTGGGTCAAGGCATACAGTCAGACAACAAATACACGCATGCGTCGTGCGCGCGCGCGCGCACACACACACACACACACACACACACACACACACACACACACACACACACACACACACCAAGGAGAGACAGAGAGAGAGAGAGAAGAGAGAGAGAGAGAGAGAGAGAGAGAGAGAGAGAGATCATTTTCATATATTGACGCTTTCCTTGCACCATAGCTGGAACACGTTTTCGTTGTAATTTGCTGCCAGATTGCTTCATTCACAAAATCATTTTATCGTTCATAAATGAGAAGTGAATTGTAGATCATATACTTTCAGTTGCCCTGCTCCTGGTCGTGATTTACAATCATTTTCATTCGCTAAAACGCGTCAAAAGTGCACGAGGAATTTGAGCGCGCAGCGAGGTTACGTAAGCGGGATAAACGGGTCAGGCGGCTGTTTTGACTATTATCCATCAAAACTCGTCAAGTGTTTGTACGACGTTGACGGCTGGTTTTCTAAACACGATTACATCTAAACGGAGCCTCACAAAGCTTGCTTGTACCACTTTTTAGAATCAGTACAATGTATACTTACCTTTCCCCAAAAGCTGAAATTCTACTCCCAAATCAAACTCGTTGTTGTTAACAAGCTCACTATGAGGCTTCACCACGGGGGATAAGAGATAACGCTTCACCCATAAGAGAGGAGGGTTTACCAAGGGGGGGGGGGGGGGGGGGTAAGAGAAATGGGTTGGAAAAATGGGAAGGGGGGAAGTGCATGGAATAGGGAGATAGCGGACTGGAAGGCAAGGGAAGAAGGGGGGGGGGGGGGGGGCAATTATAAAAATCAGAATAAATAATGTCAACTTGATATTCTGATCATTCACAATAATTCCAAGTATACACAAAATTTCACTTCAAATTGTAAACTTTGGATGATAATGTTATTAACTTTTCAATGCCATGTTTCTAAACTTCAGGCTGTGTGAATTTGTAACATGGTTCAAATGCTCGACTTAATATAAAACCATAATGCTGGCACTAACAAGTTCCCTAATTTGATGTGTGAAAGGTATTTTTGTATCAATGCATTTGTCGAGGGCATCCTGACAGAAATTTAAGCTTCTTTCATCTTCTAAACGACATGTAAACATAGGGCAAAACAAATTTGGATTTGCATCAGTAGAGAAATCTAATTTGCTATTTTGGGAGACACATTAAGGAGTTTCTTTTGAGTGAAGAAGTCTGCATTTTATTACATATATACGTTCTAGTCTGTGTATTGACATTGGTGCATGTGTGTGTGTGTGTGTGTGTGTGTGTGTGTGTGTGTGTGTGTGTGTGTGTGTGTGTGTGTGTGACACACAGAGAGAGAGAGAGAGAGAGAGAAGAAGAAGACAGAAGAGAAAAAGAAGAGATCAGTGACGCAAATTCTCCTCACGCAAAACCTTGCACGCGTTACCCACACACGTTGAAAATAATTACAAACACGTTCCTACATCAATCACAAGAGGCCTACCTGCCGAGAAAAAGACTTAAGTCCCCCATCCAATCCACCACAGGCAGGTGCCAAAGAAGATCAAAACCTCGGCAACATCTTCAGTCTGACACACAGACAGACAGACAGATGTTGAGTCAGGCGGCCGCTACACATGCCAAGGCCAAAGCGAGTGGATTACACACACACACACACACAACACACACACAAAGCCACCACGCCACCACGCCTCCTTACAGCGAAGGTCGGAGTAGGCCTACGTAACAGCACACGTGGCACAGTATGCACTCAGGTAGACCGAAGCACTGGCGTACGCGGAACATGGTGAAGACGAAGCAAAACGTCCATGACTGCAACGTTAACGTCAGTGTCTTCTGACATATTCACGCTGGTTTAGCTCTCGTTGTGACTGTCACATGTGTTTGCTTTTCCCTCTCGAACTTTTTGAAACTCTAAGGTTTTGAAAGTATAAGTAAGGTTAGAACATAGGCCCGCCCATTCGTCGTGTGCCTGCCTTAACCCCGTTGGGCTCTCATCGTCGTCTTAACAGGCTCGGGGGAGGGGTGAGGTACAAGTGCTAGGCCGGTGAGGCTTGAAATAACTGGACCCCCCATGTAATTTTTTTTTCTCTTATTTTATTTTATTTATTTTTACATATTCTTCTTTTCTTCTTCTTCTTCTTCTTCTTCTTCTTCTTCTTCTTCTTGATGTTACAGCTATCGTTGTTATTGTCTTCCTTTTTTTTGTTGTTGTCGTTGTCGTTGTGTTGTTGTTGTTGTTTTCTTCTTCTTCTTCTTCTTCTTCTTCTTCTTCTTCTTCTTCTTCTTCGTGTTGCTGCTGTTCTTTCTATTATTGCCCCTCTTCGTCTTCTCCTTCTCCCCTTCTCTTCTTCTCTTCTTCTTCTTCTTCTTCTTCTTCTTCTCTCCTCCTCCTCCTCCTCCTTCTCCTCCTCCTCCTCCTCTACTTCTTCTTCTTCCTCCTCCTCCTCTACTTCTTCTTCTTCCTCCTGCTCCTCCTCCTCCTCCTCCTCCTCTCTCCTCCTCTTCTTCTTCTTCTTCTTCTACTTCTTCTTTCTTCTTCTTCTTCTTCTTCTTCTTCTTCTTCTTCGCCGTTGTTGCTGCCATTGTCCTTCTTCTTCTTCTTCTGCATCTTCTTCTTCTTGAACCATCCACCAACGAACCAGCCGCAAAAAAAATCCGATCCCGACAACTGGTCTGATGGTAGTAAATTGAAGCACTGGTAGAGTCGAATTTGTTTTCAGCTTGAAACCCCTCTCTGTCCACCCAGCAGTAAAATGGGTACCTGATTCAGCTTAGGGAAACCCCTCTCTGTCCACCCAGCAGTAAAATGGGTACCTGATTCAGCTTAGGGAAGGTTAAAGGCGACGGAAGGAAAAGGATAGGCACCGCCTTCCTTCATGCCGTGCCCTTGACATGGTGAACTGACATTTGACTGTCTCTACGGCAGACAGGTTATAAGAACTTCACTTCATCCTTTTTTTTTTCAAAAAAAACTTCGGCTACTAGACGTAGTGCTGCTAATCGCTTGACAATGAGGGATTCATAAAATCTCTACCTAACTTTATTGCAAAGTTAGACAATCTAAAAATTCAGCCTAAAAATGATGGGGTTTTTATGTGCGGATCCCTAATGGACGTTGTGTGTGACAGCTGGTATGATTCTTACTGCTGAACACTGTTCTAGTTTCATATTGAGGACAGTGAACATGTCCACTTCTTTTATTTTGTTTGTTTGTTTGCTTGCTTTCAGTAGACGAGTATAGGCAGACGAATAATAGTTCGCTATGTTTATTTCCTGATTCACAATTATTGACAATAAACAAGTACGGTAACTCTTTCATATTTACTTTCGTCACAATTATTGATTTAATCACTTTCGATCTAGTTGCAAAGTGACGCGACTGCAGGCGAAAATCTAAACAAATTTTAAATGTGATTAATAGCAAACATAAAAAAGAAGAAAAACGTAGACAAACGAATCACAAGACAAAACACGACACGTTTCGACCTCTTAGGTCTTCTTCAGGCAAGATACAAAACACTCAGGACAACGAAAATGAACGAGCAATCACTTATCTTCATCCACTTCCGTTCACTTTGTTGCCCGTTCATTTTCGTTGTCCTGAGTGTTGTGTATCTTGCCTGAAGAAGACCCAAGAGGTCGAAACGCGTCGTGACTTGTCTTGTGATTCGTTTGTCTACGTTTTCTTTTTTTTTTTTTTTTTTTTTTTTTTTAGCGGTGCGCTGTTAATTACATTTAAAATTAATCACTTTCTTCAGAATTTGTATGAAACAGTGTACCGACCCTGTGACATAAGGACTTCTAAGCTGTTGTCATTAAAGTCTGTTATTGTCATGTAGCGCTGCTGCTACTACTCCTTCATCTTCTTTTTGTGTTTATGTCGTCGTCGATGGTGGTGTCTTTTCACGATTTTTGTATGTCATTTGTTACACCAGGTGTTCCTTGTAAAGCGTGTATAAACTTTACCTCGCTTATCTGAGTGTTTCTTCATACCATTTGGGGCTAGTCTTAGTCACACATACTATCGTAGCTTGCGTATTAAGTGTTTGAATCTTTCTTCCCTAGGGCAAGTTTGCTTTGGGGATCTATCAGCCGGGCCGCGCACACCGTTGACCTATATACTGCGATGTACGCATGGAGCTACGGCACACTGCACAGGAGGAGCGTGGCGGGGAGTGGGATTTAGTCGTCGCGAACTTTCCGGCCGTCAATTGCTTCCTAGCGCGAATAATTTTTTTTCTTCTTTTTTTTTTTTTCTTCTTTTTTTTTTCTTTTTTTTCTTTTTTTTTTTTGTTTTTGTTTTTTGTTTGCTTGCTTACTTGCTTTTGTTTGCTGATCAATGGCTGCCAGAAACGCGACTTGACTCTGAACCGAGTGTGCCTTCTTGCCAGTCTCGCCTTGTAAACTAAGAAGAGAAAGTGGGAGAGAGCAGGGAAGGGAGGGAGTGGGGGGGGGGGGGGGGGGCTTGGGTCTCATAGAAGACTGCCTAGTGTTTTGCGACATGTCTCTCTCTGCATTACACTCCCCCCTCACACCCCACACCCCTTTCTCAACGCCCCCTCAACCTTTCCTTTCCTCACTTTTCCCTTCTTAGCTTACTAGAGAATGGGAAGTTAGCTCTGTGTGTGTGTGTGTGTGTGTTGTGTGTGTGTGTGTGTGTGTGTGTGTGTGTTTGCGCGTGTGTGCGTGTGTGTGTGTGTGTGTGTGTGTGTGTGTGCGTGCGTGCGTGTGTGTGTGTGTGTGTGTGTGTGTGTGTGTGTGTGTGTTTGCGCGTGTGTGCGTGTGTGTGTGTGTTTGCGCGTGTGTGCGTGTGTGTGTGTGTGTGTGTGCGTGCGTGTGTGTGTGTGTGTGTATGCGCGCGCTCGGGTGTGTGTGTGTGTGTGTGTGTGTGTGTGTGTGTGTGTGTGTGTTTGCACAAGGGTTCACGCACCGAAGAGAGCGTTTGCACGCATGACTAGTTAGGGAAGTCGAATTTACACCCTGGTGAGAAAGTGAGATGGTGTGATGGTGTGAAAATAGGTCACACCATCACACCTAGGTCACCTGATGGGGTTAGTAGGTCAGGGTGAGAGGATTTGAAATGAGCGGGAAGAGTATTGGTTGGTTAGTTGTTGTTATTTTTTTTTTAAGATTGGGGTCACTAGACTGGGGTGAGTAGGTTAGGGTGCAGGAATATATATATATATATATATATATATGTGTGTGTGTGTGTGTGTGTGTGTGTGTGGTTTGTAGTGAAGGTGCTATGTTGTGGAGTATGCAGAGGCGGAATGGGGATTTGATTTTGGGGAGGAAGCATTTTCAAAACGAGGTCATTTGGTCAGGGTATTCAAACTTTGAACACGGGCAATGTGTCCGAGCCTTTCACAGTCTTATGCTGACCACCGGGATGATCCACAGAGATGCTGGTAATGGTATCACCCATCGACATTATGACAGGGGATACACCTTCTTCGCTTTTGACCTCAGCCCCAGCTTGCTGGACGGTGATCAGCAGTTTGAACTGATCAAATCTGGAGCTCTGCGTCTGGAGATGACGTTTGCTGCTGCCCTCCCGCATCCCGTTCACGTGCTGGTGTATGGAGAGCTGGACTACATGGTGGAGATTGATCGTGCGCGACAAATTCTGAAAGACTAGAGACCATGAACAGCAGACAGATTGCCCCTGGGTTGGAAAGAGACGTCTACGCCAGACGAACGTTTGGTGGTGTGTTTCCCAGAAACAAACTGCCTCATCACATTGCTGCTACCCGTCGCCCTGTAGCTTCGTGATGAACACGGACCGCAGTGAGGGGCCTGGTGAATATTGGGTGGCCGTGTGGTTGGACAGAGAAGGATGAGCCGAATATTTTGACAGTTTTGGATTTCCACCGAGCCTTTACCCAGATATCAAATATTTTATTTTAAGACATAGTTTGCATTATCATTACAACCCCCAATGGATTCAAGAATGGACTTCAAATTGTGGTTTTTACGTGCTTTGTTTTATTTTACAAAGGAGCAGAGGAGTCAGTCTGCGTCGCCTGTTGTCACAGTTTCTTCCCCTTCACTGGTGAAACAAAAATGATGAAACAGTGATTCGACGTGTGTATCGGATGGTCTCTTAAACGTATAAAAAGGACCCATCTCACCAGACTCATTTTATTGTGCCTGCCCAAGTCTTATACCATGGATGACTGTCTAGAAGAGTTGAACGTTGTCAATGGACGACTACAAGGGTTTCTAAAAGAATCATTGGTGGAATTGTATGCCATAGAACTGCTTCCATTATAACAAATCTTAAATAAATGTTAGTGAACCGCCAAGAGAAACGTGGACAAACGAGTCACAAGACAAAACACGACGCGTTTCGACCTCTTAGGTTTTCTTCAGGCAAGACACAAACAAATAGGACAATGAAAATGAACGAGTTTGTCACTTACCTTGATCTCTTTAGCGCAAGGTTGAGAGGCGAAGTAGAGTGTTGATCCGTATTTCGTGTACCGTCCGTTGTAAGTCATGGACGTGCCATCGTAATTAGGCACTCCTGACCTCTCAACTCTACTTCCGTTACATCAGAAGCTGGTAAAGAAAGAAGACCTGGACAGGAGACAGTGCACTGCTTGCTACATTCAGACAGTGGGGGAGAGTTTGTGGTATAACCTGGATAAAAAGTGATTGCAGTCAGTGTGGAGAGTGGTGTTGGACGTGACTCCTGATGTGTCCGAAAATCTCAACTGCTTGGGAATGTGGGTGCAATGGGCTGTGCAATTTCCCCAATACTGTTCGTGCTGGCAATGGAAGTCATCTTGAAAGCAGCAACAAGCAACGCAAGACAAACAGACCTTAGCGCTGGATACAAGATGCCCCCTCTCAAGGCCTTCATGGATGACACTACAGTGATTTCATCCAGAGAAGACGAGGCACGTCATGTGCTGGAGAGGCTGGACGACATAGTTGCTTCATCCAGAATGAAGTTCAAGCCAAAGAAATCACGGAGTCTCTCACTGAGGAAAGGAAAAGTGGCCGAATCTGTGGTCTTCAGTGTTGCCAACCAGGCCACTCCAACAGTCACAGAAGAGCCAGTCAAGAGCCTTGGAAGATGGTATGATGATAGCCTGAAAGACACATAAAGAGCAAACGAAACCAAACAGATGTCGGAAGAAGGCTTGGAGACCATTGACCAGTGTGGGCTCCCTGGCAAATACAAGGTCTGGTGTCTGCAGTTCATGCTGATACCAAAGCTCCTATGGCCTCTGATGATATACGACATCTGCACCAGCGTAGTGGAGGCAATGGAAGCCAAGATCAACAAGTTCACAAGGAAATGGCTTGGTGTCCCACCCTGTCTGACTGACATAGCGCTGTACTGTCGCCAAGAAAAGCTGAAACTACCACTGAAATCCATCCTGGAGGAATACAAAGCAGGGAAGATCAGACTTCAAAGCATGCTGGAGGACTCAGGAGACAAGGTGGTAGAAGCAATCAAGCCCCAGCTGAAGACAGGCAGAAAATGGAAAGTTCAAGAGGGGATGGATTCTGCAAAAGAAAGTCTCAAGATCAGAGACATAACAGGACACACACAGACCAACAGACAAGGACATGGGGGTGACCAAAACTGAATGGTGGTCAAAGGCCAAAGGAAAAGCCAAAAGAGACATGATGATTCAGGAGATGAGAAAAGAAGAAGACCAAAAAAGACTCCAAAAAGCAGTCCAGCAGAGCCAGCAAGGGCAATGGACAACGTGGGAGAATGCATCCAAAGAAGTCTCACTTGGAATGACATTTGGCACATGGTCCCTCTCAGGATCAGCTTCATTCTCAGATCTGCGTATGACCTTCTGCCCTCAAATGCAAACCTGGTGAAGTTGGGAAAAACAGACGATCCGGCATGCCCCCTCTGCCATGAAAAACAAACAGTGGAGCATGTCCTAAGCTCATGTAAAGTAGCCCTGGCTCAAGGAAGGTACACGTGGAGGCAAACCAAGTGCTCAAAGAGATTGTACAAGCAGTCTGGGCTAGTACCAACACCACAAAAGGGAAAATCAGGACTCCAAAAGCACAAGCAACATTCTTCACGGCAGGAGGAGCAAATCATGGCCAAGAACAACAGTGCCACTCGGAACATGCAGGCAGAGTCTGCTGGACGGGGCAGATGACTGGGAGTGCACTGCAGACCTCCCAGAATGGAAGAGTCACCCAGAGATCATCAGCAAGAGTGGCATGAGACCAGACATAGTAGTCCACTCTCAGTCAACCAAGCAGCTGATCATGATCGAGCTCACGGTGCCATATGAGAACAGAATGGAGGCAGCTCAAATCTACAAGACTGAAAAGTATGCTGATCTGGCAAACAGCCTGAGGAGAGAAGGCTATCAGGTCAAAGTCCTCACTGCAGAAATTGGAGCTAGGGGGTTGTAGAAACGTCTGCATACAGCCTCTTGAAACAGCTTTCAGTTACAGGGAGGGAAAAACCAGATCCCTGAAAGCAATGGCAGAAGCGGCAGACAGGTGTTCAAGTGGATCTGGTCAAGGAGGAACAAAAGTGAACTTCATAAGGCTTAAATTTCCTACAAATATCAGGTGCCCCAGTGGCTCAGTGGTTAGAGTGCGAGTCATTAAGTGGAAATTGAGCATGTCCAGAGGGTCATGGGTTTGAATCCCAGTCATGGCTCGTCCCAAGATGGGAAAAAAGGGGCAGCAGAGGGACATCCGGAGTCATGAGCCGGGTGTGGCCCAACCCCCTAGAGTGTCAGGAGATAAGGGCCGAAACACTTGCTTGAAGAGGGCTTCTCTTCTGAGGACTCTCTGCTGCCACGCTCTCCACGAGTTTCTTTCTACTGGTTTGGGTGAGTTGGATATCTGCTCTTTCTCTAGCAGCCAGACCACACCCAAACCTTGTCATCATCATCATCATCAACACCATGATGGCTACCAGCAGCAGCAGCAGCAGCAGCACCAGTGCCAGTGCTAGTACGAGTAGCAATGTTTTTGAGAAAAATGGAGAGGTCTTTTATAAGTTAGGAGGAGAAAAGTCCTTGACCATCAACCAATTTGAAAACAAAGTGTTGATTCATCTGAGAAAATTTGACAACAGAGAAGGAGACATGGTTCCAACAAAAACCGGAATCGCTCTGACTCCTGAAGAATTTGAGGGTAGAAAAGTTCTTTCCCAAAATTAAAACAGACGTCAAAGTTTTCACAGAAAGAGCAGAAACAGAGCGAAAAAAGAGAAGGGACGTACTACCAGTATAAAACCCACCCTCAAGAGAACAAAGACCTGGACATTTGCACCATCCAAGGTGATGAAGAAGGAGAAAAAAGGAAACTTCAGTGATGATTATATTCCTGACACCCAACCCCTCTCCACACCACCACCACAGTCGCAGCCCTTCTTCGGGAACGCCCTTGTGCTGGGTAAGTTTGAAACATAATATTTGTGAGAGGTTGGCGAAGGAGAAGGAGGTGTTTGTGATTTGGATATAAATACCCCCCCCCCCCCCGCACCCCCCCCCCCCCCCCCCCCCCACCTCCCAATATTTTTATGCCCGACAACCATGGAAAACCCTCTTGAAAAAAATGGTACCAAAGTACAGGGGAAAAGGAAAAGAAGTTGCTGTGGTTAGGACACTAACTCCAGCACCACAACCAGCAGCAGCACCACCACCACCACCACCAGTGGTTCCATCCTCCCTCCCCTCCTCTTCGTTTGCAAGGTGAAGAGAGAGACATTTTAGTGATGTTTTTGGAGGGGGTAGGGGAACACCCCTACCCCCAACTTTTTGTGCAAGTTTATCGTATTTTTGTTGCAAATTTTGTTATTTCATTTACACACGGTGATAGATTGTGTGTGTGTGTGTGTGTGTGTGTGTGTGTGTGTGTGTGTGTGTGTGTGTGTGTGTGTGTGTGTGTGTGTGTGCTTGTTGTTTATGATTTAGGTTTTAATGCATAAATCAAACAAATTGTGCAGACGTTTGGACTATAGTTATTTATTTTTTTATATTTTGCAGACTCTGAATGACTGGACTTCTAGCAGCAGCACCAGCAATATCACTTCTAGCAGCAGACAGTAGTAGTGTGCTTGTTGTTTATGATTTAGGTTTTAATGCATAAATTAAACAAATTGTGCTGACGTTTGGACTATACTTATCTATTTTTATATTTTGCAGACTCTGATTGACTGAACCTCGGCAGCAGACAGCAGCAGCAGCAGCAGCAGCAGCAGCAGCAGCAGACAGCAGCAGCAGCAGCAGCAGTAGCAGCAGCAGTAGTAGCAACAGCAGTAGTAGTAGCGAGAAAAGCAGCGGCAGCTTTTAGATCCTACGCCACCACCATCTTTTTTTATCTTTTGCTTATTAAAATTAAAAAAGTGTCTGAATGCGGAAGAAAAAAAAAAGCTGTGATTTGGTTCACGGCAAAATTCAAACCATATGTGCGCCTCAGCGCAAGTTCCCACACATCCCCTGATACACAAAAACATTGCATACATACAATATGAGACTCTAAAGCGTGTGTGATGCGCGAGCTCGTGTGTGTGTGTGTGTGCGTGTATGTATGTATGTATGTATGTGTGTGTGTGTGCGTGTGTGTGTGTGTGTGTGTGCATGCGCGTGCATGCACGCGCACGCATGTGTCGTGCATGTGGTGTGTGGGTGTGCGCGCGCGCGCATAGTGTGTGTGTGTGTGTTTGTGTGTCGTGTGTGTGTGTGTGTGTGTGTGTGTGTGTGTGGTGTGTGTGTGTGTGTGTGCGCGGCGCGCGCGCGCGTGTGTGTGTGTGTGTGTGTGTGTGTGTGTGTGTGTGTGTGTGTGTGTGTGTGAGGTGTGTGTGTGTGTGTGGAAAGCCCATGAACTTGAAACAGCATCTCTGTGCCGTGGGAAAGTAATCTGTGCCCAACATCGCCCAGAACAAGCAAGCACTGTTCTCGTTTCATTCCTCTCACTCTCCAAAAGGAAAAAAGAAAAGAAAAAGAAAAGAAAAAGAAAAAAAAAGAAAACAGTCAGACGAGGCGAGAAAAACACATGGCTTTCATTTTTTCATGTCGGGACAGAAACATGCTGTGGAAATTTCTATATATTTTATTTCTTCTTTTCACAGTTGGGTTTACAACGGCCAAGTCCCTCTCTCCCTCTTTCATACTTCATATAAGTGCTATGTAACGTTGATTCACACACAACTTGCGTTAAAATACATGATACACCATCGTGCTGTAAGTGGTTACACAATGGTTACACAATTTTCTTTTTACATACACAAAAGGCAAGATTATCAAAATACATGATACACCATCGCTCTTTGGACTGATCCAGTGTGACATTCAAGTTCCACCTCATCTCCACGCTCACTTCAGTGAACTACAACCTATCTTCAAAACCGCACAGGTGTCACGTCGAGATATCGGGGACTTCATGAATCTCTATGCAGAACAACATGGTCTGCTGACCCAGCCCAGACAAACGCTTATCGCCAGTTACATGGCAAAGGGGATCTTGCTGGCCACACGCCTATTACAGTGATCTGGATCATGGTCTTGAGGTAACTGACTTCCAACAAGTCATTGAGTATGTGTCCCAAGCCCTGCTTCAAAGCCTTTGGAGAAACTGTTTCCAACGCTCATCGCCAGGGAGACAAAGACCCCAGCAAAGCCATCCTGGCAGAGACAATGAAGCTCTTGGGAAACAGTGCCTATGGAAAAACTCTCACCAACAAAGCCAAACACAGAGACGTCACCTACGTGGCTCCTCAACAAGTTCAATCCAAAGTCAACACTCCCCTTTTTCGAACCATGCAAGAACTCACAGAAGAGGTCACTGAAATTGAAAGTGCCAAAAGGACAGTCAGATGGGATCTTCCCAACCAAATTGGGTTTTTTTTTTTACCACTATGCTAAACTGAAAATGCTTCGTTTTTACTATGACTGTCTGGACAAATACCTGGCCAGAGACCAGTTTCAGCTCTGTGAAATGGATACAGATTTTCTCTACAGGCGTTATCAGCCCAGACACTAGAGGATGCTGTCAGACCAGAGCTCAAACGAGACTTTTACAAGCATTATCATGAATGGTTTCCGTCCCCTGCTTGTGACCGTCACCGCTCTGAGTTTGTGGATACCAAACTCTAAAACAAAAGATGGAACCCACCCTCCTGCTGCCTCCAGCGTCAAAAGTTTGACTAAAGGACACCGGGCTTGTTCAAGCTTGAATATTCTGGAGATGGAATTGTAGCACTCTGCTCCAAAACGTACTTTTGTTTCGGTTCATCTGGAAAAATGGTCAGCTGCAAGGGTCTCAACAAACGGATCAATGACCTGACCAGAGACAAATATCTGCAAGTGCTTAAGACCAAAACCAGCGGAGAAGGTACCAACAGAAGATTCCGCACAGATGGCAAAACAGTGTTCACCTACTCAGAACAAAGAATGGCGCTGTCCTTTTTCTACATCAAAAGACCAGTTCACTCCGACAGCGTGTCTACATGCCTTATCCTAATGTAAGTGTTTTAGATTAGAGATGACTGCCCATATACCCTATCCCCCTACATGGTACCATGTCTGAACCTCCCAGTTTGTGGTGCTGGACAAGGATGGAGGGTGGCTTATAGCAATTTCATGTAATGGTCAATATCAGATCATGATTTCCTTAAAATGGTATCTCCAGTTTATATTCATTTACATTTTTGTGTCAAAAAAGTATATAATACTTGCCTTAAATAGTCACAAATAGCAAACAGCCCTCCATGCTTGACAGATCAGACTGTAGTTGATTACCAATATCCTCCCCGCCCATTTCAAATCCCCTCACTCTCACCTACTAACCCTGTCAGGTGGCCCAAATCTTTTTTTTTTAAACATAACGAACCAACCAATACCCTTCCCGCTCATTTCAAATCCTCTCACCCCGACCTACTGACCTCAGTCTAGTGACCCCAATCTTAAAAACAACAACAACTACGAACCAATCAATACCCTTCCCGCTCATTACAAATCCTCCCCTACCCTTGACCATCTTGCAACCCCCACGATCAACACCCTTCTCACCCTGACCTACTAACCCCATCAGGTGACCTAGGTGTGATGGTGTGACCTTGTGACCTATTTTCACACCATCACACCTTCTCACCAGGGTGTAAATTCGACCTCCCTAACTACTCCGTGTGCGCGCGCGCGCGAGTGCACGTATTTCTGTGTGCGTGTTTGTGTATACATGTTTTCTCTTGGCATTTCTTCTCTCCATCAAGGATTCAAAAACAATCCAGCGGCACCTCAAAGAAGCTATCGAGGAATAAAACAGTTAAACGAGAATTTAAAGCGCTGTAAAAAAAAAAAATAATAAGCTGCTGAAAAAAAAACCTTAAAAAAATCATTGATCTAAAGAATAATGAACGTAATATGGGGAATCTTTGAGCCCATATTCAAGGATCCATATACGGATACAATGGACATCTAAAAGTTTCAACAGTCAGGGTGAAAAAAGTGATAAAACTACTGAAAAAAAAAGAAAAAAGAAAAAAAAATTAATGCTCTCGTTTGTCAAATTTCATAGCAGAAGCAAGCGACTGATCGTCGGCTTTTCTTTTTCTTTTTTTTTTTTTTAAGAAAAAGGGAAGAACGAAAAAAGCACTTGACCTACGGTTAGGATATTTATGTGGTAAGGGACATAATCATGTTTTTGTTTTCTTATTCTATTTATCTATTTTTTTTTAGTTTGTTTGCCTGACGTGCTGTTTGTGTGTGCTTCGACCTTTTTTCTTATCCACGAGCAATCAGTTCAGAAAGGGATATGCCGTATTTGTGTGGGCGATAGGCATTGAGAGGGAGGGTGGGGAAAGGGGAAGGAGGGGACAGGTTGCGCAACAGGCATATGATGTGCTTTGACACTGTGTGTAGGCCTACTACTTACTGCTTCTAGTCTGGAAATCGAACACAAGGTTAATGTCCCTTCTGTCTGCTTCTTTTTGGCGTTGTTCTGTATTACGTCCCTTTGCTAAAACCGAGGGCGTGTTTGCTAATAGTCATGAAATGTGTCATTGTTCCGTGTTTGTTTCTCTCTGTCTGTCTGTCTATCTTTTTCTTTTGTCGTTTCATGCTGTCTTTCTTTTGTTCTCTCTTTCTTTGTTTTTCTCACGCTGTTGTCGTTGTCGTTGTCGTCCGTCTTAGTCGTTGTTGTTGCTGTTGCTGCTGCTGTTGTTGTTGTTGTTGTTTCTGTTGTTGTTGTAAATACCCCAAGTAGTAGAGTAAAGCAAACACAGATAGCGAGGACAATAATTTTTCTCTCCATCCCCATCCTACAAATACAAGTAGGTCTATGTTGTTCGCAATGAATCTTAATTTGCTGTATTTCTCCCAATCTTCTATAAATAGAACTATCTTTCTTTCCCCCACCCCACCCCCCCACCCCCCATCCCTCCCCATTCAGTCTTTCCTTCCGTCTTTTAGTTCTTTGTGTTTCTGTCTTCCGGCTGCCTGTCTCCCTTTTCATGTTTAGATTCTCATACGTAAAACAAGCTTAAATCATGTGCCTACTCTGCTATGAGAGAGAGGGGGGAGGGAAGGGTGCGAGAGGGGGGGGGGGCAGACAGACAGACAGAGACAAAGAGAGAGTGAGTGAGTGTGTGAGAGAGAGAGAGAGAGAGAGAGAGAGAGAGAGAGAGAGAGAGAGAGAGAGAGCGGGGAGGGAAGGCAGAAAGACACACAGACAGCGACAGAGAGAGAGAGAGAGAGAGAGAGAGAGAGAGAGACAGACAGACAGACAGACAGACAGACAGACAGACAGAGGAGACATACATACATACATACATACAGAGAGAGAGAGAGAGAGAGAGAGGGAGGGAGGGAGGGAGGGAGGGAGAGATGCAAAATTGTCTTCCCCACAATGTATTCAGAGTAGCATCCATTCCAACCTTTCCTGACTCTTGGCTAATGTCACTGTTAAGCCCGGTGTGTAAGATAAGAATAGCTTTTCGTGCCGCCTCTCCCCTTAAGTCGCGGCGTTCTGCAGGGCAAGTTGGCAGCGGCACACTGACCTACATCTGATCAGAGTGGAGGACGGGTGTGGGGGAGGGGAGGTACTTACATAATCGACGGTCAGGCTTCCCTCTTGCAATAAGACGTCACCAGCTCATGAATAATTCAAGCTAATATATCGAGCTATTGGATTGGTGCAAGTTGGGATATCCCTATCGACAAAAAAGGTCAGAACTTTAAAAAGAGTAACGATAATGGAAATATCTGTGCTGGGGTTCTCTGGTGCTCGTGTGAGATGCCTGAACGGAAAATGTCAGTTCTATAACATTGAAATTATTGCTGAACGTGTTAAATGGAGATTCACAGTGATACCAGTTGGTGGCATTTTCTTGTCTGGAATAACTGAAAAGGTCTTAGTACCATAATTATGTATCAGTTTGCCAAATGTAGTAATGCTTGCGATTGTAATAGCTGAGAAAATGACGCACACACACACACACACACACACACACACACACACACACACACACACACACACACACACACACACCACACACACACAATCACACACACACACACACACACACACACACACACACACACACACACACACCACACCACACACACACACACACACACACACACACACACACACACACACACTGACATCTTTTATTGACATTGGCTAATAGCCTTTTTGTCAAGGGGGTACAATGTCTTTTTTGCATAGAAGAAAAGAAAACAAAAGAAAAACAGCAAATTAGGTGTCTGCACAACTAAGCAATATTAAGAAATTATTTCCATTTCCATCACTCATGTGTGTTTCTTGTGTAATATCTAGTACAAAATCATTCTCACACAACAACCATTCCCTTCACATACGCACACTGATCCATCATCTTCCATCGATTGCACGCACGTATTCATATCCTTATCCTCCCTTCTCTCCATTCACACATATTCTCTGCTCAGAGAGAGAGAGAGAGAGAGGAGGGAGAGAGAGGGACACACACACACACACACACACACACACACACACACACACACACACACACACACACACACACACACACATTCGCGCTACCGCGTGTACAAACACATGCACGCATGATCTATCAGTACGGTTATGAAAGACCGTTGAAACTGAAAAACAGTTCACGAAAGTATCTATTTTGTCAAAGTTGGTGTTAGACAGCCAGGATTATGAATCAGTACAATATCATTGAAACAGACTTTGCTGTGGAAATGTCACACACACACACACACACACACACACACACACACACACACACACACACACACACACACACACACACACACACACACACACACACACTCCATAACGAAATGGAACACCACCATATCTGATTCACATACACGCACGCACGCACGCACGCACGCACGCACGCACGCACACACACACACACACACACACACACACACACACACACACACACACACACACACTTCACAACGTAATGGAACACTACCATATCTGATTTTTTAATTCTAGAGGACAGTTCAAATGTATGGGCCACGAAAGTATCTCAACTTTATCTAAGTATCAAAGATCTTCTGGACAGAGCTGCCTGGTGTACCTGAAGGACGGTTCTTTAGACTCAACACAGAATATTTCGGTGACTTTTCGCAGAACCAGTTGTTTATAATTATAGCATTCAAACAGGCAAGCGACATAATGTGGGTAAAGTAGAGATAATCATAAGAGACATTGTCAAGAGCCATATCGTAGTAAAATGGAGATTATCATAATGTACGGATAGGCAATAGATATATATTGTAGGTAAAACAGGGATTATCGTAGAATACGCATAGGCAAGGGACATGCTCTGAGTAAAAATAGGGATTGTCAAAGAATACAGACAGACACGAGACGTAGCGTGGGTAATATATGGATTATAATACAATACAGACATAAAATACACCTAGGCAAGAACCACACTGCGCGTAGAATATAGATTATCATAAAGTATAGACAGGCAAGAGACATACCGTGGGTAAAACATGGATTACCATAGAACACAGAGAGACCAAATACGTGCCAAAGGTAAATAGTAGGTAATCATAGAATATAGCGATACATGTCATTGATAGAATGTGGATCATAGAAATAGAGTAAATTGACATACCGTAGGTAAAACAGGGATTATCATAGAATACAGATAGGGCGAAAGACATCATGTGGGTTAGGCATATGTTGTCATAGATTGCAGATAGAGAAGAAAGACCGCTTCAATGGACAAGTGCAAAAAAGGACAAGACGCATTTTACAGAAACAAGTTCACGCTAAACTGAATGGTACAAAGCAACATGTATTCAATAAATGCGAACGTTTAGAATGGAAAGGCACGCTTATATGAAAAGTGCGAAGCGCTCACTGTCATACAAATCTCAGAGTTTCTACAGTACAGTATTTCTTACCTGCTCTCAAAAGCACCACTCGTCTGAATTATTGGTCAGATGGCTGGACTTGTTTTACAGCGACATTTTCAGGACTCTCTCTCTCTCTCTCTCTCTCTCTCTCTCTCTCTCTCTCTCTCTCTCTCTCTCTCTCTCTCTCTCTCTCTCTCTCTCTCTCTCTCTCAGAGCAGTTAATCTTATATTTGAACAAAGCATTCAAGAGAAGAAGTCTGTATTTAACATAGTTAGGTCATAACTCTTGAGACTTTATATCTTTTCCATGTACACTCCCCTCCCAAGGGGCTATGGCCTTTACGAATAAACATGTCAATGTGTCTCTCTCTCTCTCTCTCTCTCTCTCTCTCTCTCTCTCTCTCTCTCTCTCTCTCTCTCTCTCTCTTGATTTATTATCTATATGACATTCTCCACCCCCCCCCCCCCCAAACCGTGGTGACTGGGCTATCATTATGCATTTTCCCCCTCCGTCTGTGCTTTATTTTCTTCTTCTTTTTTTTTTCTCTGGTGCTTCAAAATCGATTGTCTTGCATCTCCTTAGTATTTTTTTTTAAATTCTTAGTTTGTTCTAAACATGCTTTTTCCCGCACCCACTCTCTCTCTCTCTCTCTCCTCTCTCTCTCTCTCTCTCTCTCTCTCTCTCTCTCTCTCTCTCTCTCTCTCTCTAACAACAGACGAAAAACTAAAAGCGCTGAACACACTTCCTCTGAATAGGCAATTGGAATTCAACAAGGCATCATTTATGTTTACAATCTTGACAGATACTATGCTATGTTATATCAATGCCCTTTTTACAAGATCGAACAGCTTTTCTGGCTCGACGAAATTCCTTCTTCCCTACCCACGCACTGATCTATACAAAACAAGCCTAGCTTACTCTGGACCATATGTCTGGAACTCACTTCCACCGAATCTACAAAATACGAATACTTTAAAACTTTTCAAGGAACATTTGCATAAACATTTTATGTCTCAGTAATTTAATTAGTCGATTAATATGATTAGCGCCCATTCGCAAAGTCTTCTGTGAAACATACTTTGAATACATCGTCTAAACATAAAACCTACTCCGTTAAAATCGCTCATCCCCACTCCCACTCTGTCTACCATCCCTTTTCTCCTCCCCCTACGTACCATTCTCTCTTCCCCACCCTCCTCTGACCTCTCTCTCTTGTAGTCTTGTTTGTTTGCTGTAAGTTTCCTTCTGTTTTACCATCCCCTATCTCATTAGTGCTTTCAAGAATTGTTTGCTTATCATTGTAGAATTAGATTACCATGTTGTTATGTTGAATTGTCAGTATGAATGATATGTGCTGAAATAATGTATGCATGACAAGGACAGATTGTAAGACTAGGCTTTGGCCTAAAATCTCCATCCTTGTGTATTAAAGATTAATCAATCAATCAATCTCTCTCTCTCTCTCTCTCTCTCTCTCTCTCTCTCCTCTCTCTCTCTCTCGCTCTCTCTCTCTCTCTCTCTCTCTCTGCACACCTTTCGCTCCTGCGTATCTATCTCTCTCATTTTACTTTTTTTTTTTTTAATTTAGATTTTAGTTCTAATTCTGTCTCGTATTGTAGTTCTAGTCACTTTTTGCATGCTTCTTTTGTTGTCTCATTTTATTTTGCATTGTTGACCCTACTCAGGGCGAGGACTGGATGTAAAAAAGCACATCAGTGCTTATCTATTATCCTCGTTAATAAAGAATTTTGTCTTGTCTTGTCTTCTCTCTCTCTCTCTCTCTCTCTCTCTCTCTCTCTCTCTCTCTCTCTCTCTCTCTCCTCTCTTCTCTCTCTCTCTCTCTCTCTCTCTGTAAGAATGCCAATGAAGGTGAACATTTTTTGCTGCGCTGTTCAGCCTTCCCAGATTTCCGAAGTGAAATTGTCCCCTTTAAAATACCTCAAAATCCCATGTCTGTCTCATGTTGTGTTGCTCGTGGCAAACCCAAATGAAATAACATTGAAAAATATTCGAATAAATGTGTGTATAAAGCATTCAAAGGATACACTATGTTAATGAGTGAGTGAAGTAGTGTTCGATTACACGATCAGAATGGATTGATGCTCATCGGTCATGTTACGTACATAACTAACTTTTCATTGTTTCTTCAAAAGTGTACTGTCAATGTATTGTATTCAATGAGGGCTCGTGGCCTAACCTGAATAAATTTCCACGGCCGCTTCCGCCCCCCCCCCCCCTCTCTCTCTCTCTCTCTCTCTCTCTCTCTCTCTCTTCTCTCTCTTTCTGTCTGTCTGTCTGTCTGTGACGATGCACACTGTACAAAAGTCAGTGGACTACAATGTGCAGACCAGGCAGAGGAAGAGTCAGAGGTCAGCGCCCACGTGATGTCCACTCCCTGACCTGGACAGTAGAAGGCAGACAATAGCCAGCACCACCTGCACACAGACATAGCCATGGAGATGGTGATGAAGGGTCAGAGGTCAGCGCCCACGTGATGTCCACTCCTTGACATGGACAGTAGAAGGCAGACAATAGCCAGCACCACCTGCACACAGACATAGCCATGGAGATGGTGATGCTGCAGCTGCTGCTGCTGCTGTGGTGATGGTGACGATGGTGATGATGATGATGATGATGATGATGATGATGATGATTGCTATTACTATTATCATCATTGTTATTGTCATTGCATTACTACTACTATTATTATTGTTGTTATTATCATCATCATCATAATCACCATCATTATCTTTGTCAACATTATTATCATTATTGTTGTTGTTGGTATTGTTGCTGTTGCTGCTATTGTTGTCGTCATCATCATCATGATTATTATTTTCATTATTATTATTATTATCATTATCATTATCATCATTATCATCATTATTATTATTTTCATTATTATTATTGTTGTTACTATCATTATTACTATCATCATCACCACCACCACCATCATCAAATTCATCATCATAATCATCATTATCATCATTAGTATTAGCATTATCCTCCTCCTCCTCCTCCTCCTCCTCCTTCTCCTCCTCCTCCTCCTCCTCCTCATCATCATCATCATCATCATCAGCATCATCATCATGATGATGATGATGATGGTGATGATGATGATGATGATGATGATGATGATGATCATTGTTATCATAATTATCATTACAATGTCGTTCAAGCATTTGTCGTGGTTTCCGAGTGCATTGGTATATTATGTCGTGTTATATTATATCATTGTGTTGTATCATTTTGTACTGCATTGCAGCGCATTCTATTATAAGGCATTGTTTTATATTGTAGTGCGTTGTGCTGTGTCGTATTGTAATGTGTTGTATGGTATGGTATTGCACTATACGTATTGTACGTGTTTTATTGTACGTACTGTACGTATTTACTGTATTGTATTGGACTGTTTTGGATTGTACTGTATTTTACTATACTGTGGTGTATTGTATTGTAATGCACTGTGTTGTGCTGTATTGTACTGTGTTCTGTTATATTGTATTGTACTGTAGTGTAGTGTATTGTGCTGTACAGTATTGTATTGTATTGTATTGCATTGTATTTTACTGTACTGCACTGTACTATATTGTACTGTGCTGTTCTGTATTGTATTGTATTGTACTGTACTGTATTGTGTTGTACTGTACTGTATTGTACTGTACTGTACTGTACTGTATTGTATTGTACTGCACTGTACTGTACTGTATTGTACTGTGCTGTATTGTATTGTACTGTACTATATTGTACTGTGCTGTACTGTACTGTATTGTACTGTACGGTGTTGTACTATGATGTACCGTATTGTACTATGCTGTACTGTATTGTATTGTATTGTACTTACTGTATTGTACTGTGCTGTACTGTATTGTATTGTATTGTACTGTATTGTATTGTACTGTTCTGTACTGTGTTATACTGTACTGTATTGTATTGTACTGTACTGTGTTGCACTATACTGTACTGTATTGCACTGTGCTGTACTGTATTGTATTGTATGGTGGTGTGTTGTATTGTATTGTATTGTGTGGTGTGTTTGTTTTCAAATTTTGACCATTCAGTGAGGGGACAGACCCAGTTGTGTAAATAAAATGACCTCATTGTCTGTACAAATCGAGTCATAAACTTTTTAGATGTTTGTCATAACCACAAAGACACGCACATCGACATCTGAGGCTTTTTGTCTGATCGTGTTTATGATGACTCATGGAAAATTCGCCGCTTTATTTTACGATTTCAAACAGAAAGCTTAAATATACGGTGAACATACAACTGGCATTAACTGTCCATGCCGAAAGAGAAGATGCTAACAAAGACGTGAGTGAGTGCGTTCTTTAATTGAGAGTCTGTTCACACTTGGTGATACTAGACTTGTACAAAGGAGCGAGGGGAAGGGGACCGTAATAAAAGAATCTATTAATTTGATGCATGGAAAGCACTTTTGCTATGTGCACAATTTCTGGTTTGTGGGTTATTGTTTTGATAAAATCATGTACAGTCACATCCACTGAAACACAGTGTGCATGACGAGACAAAGCTGCAAAACACATTCTGCATGACGACACAAAGCCACTGTGTAATTCTTGCATGGAACCATCAAATCAGTTTCCATTCACAGCGAATGTTACACCGGAGGAGTGAAGAACTAAGTGAACAATAAGAATGAGATCAATTTCTGAGCGACACAAAACGTCCATCACGTTTGACCTAGTTGCAAAGTGAGACGACTGCAGGCAGAAATCTAAACAAATTTAAATGTTAATGATAGTGAACCGCCAAAACAAAACAAACAAAAAAAAACGTAGACAAACGAATCACAAGTTCTTAACGTTGTCAAATCAGCTGTCATTTTCTCCCCTCCCTCTCTCTCCTATGCGCACTGTTTTCCCTGTCTTTTGATACCACAACTGACGCGAGATACAAGACAAGTGATGGAGGGTCTGTTTACATAGTTTGAAGGTAACCCATGGACATCAAAATACATCCATGTTCTAGTACATACAGTTCATCCATTATTTTGTTTCCACAATGCCCTGTACCAGTGACTATGATATTCAGGGTATTGCAATATCGCTCACTGTGTCACTCACTGTACACTGTGTCACTGTGTCACTCACTGTCTCACTGTGTCACTCACTGTGTCACTGTGTCACTCACTGTGTCACTGTGTCAATCACTGTATCACTGTGTCACTCACTGTGTCACTGTGTCATGTACTGTGTCACTGTGTCATGCACTGTGTCACCCACCGCATGTTCACCATGTTGGTCATGAAATATGTTAACAACGGTATGGAATTAAACTCAGCAGTAAGTGCTTATCCTGCCTGGGACATTCTGTACAGCCATTCCACATCATTTTTGCACCCAGGTTGAGGTGAGAAGTGACTGTCTGTCTGTGCTTTGTTTTCTTGTATGGAATGTTGTTTGTCTTGCCTAAAGAAGACCAAAAAGGTCCAGACGCGAAAGGCGGTGCAGTTACTTTTTCTTTCAGTTCTGTACAGCAAATAGGCTGAACTTGGCGGAGGGTGTATAGATGATACTGGCATCATCCGTTCGCAAGCTGGTGCACGTGATGCGCTCTCTACGTCCCCCTCACCCCATTCCCCTCCCCTGCACACCCACTCCACCACCTCTACCCCATCCTCCGCCCTCTCCGATCTCACCAGTTACATGCTGGGGAATCGCGCGCGCGCGCGCGCGCGCGCGCGTGTATGTGTGTGTGTGTGTGTGTGTGTGTGTGTGGTGTGTGTGTGTGTGTGTGTGTGTGTGTGTGTGTGTGATAGAGAGAGAGACAGACAGACAGATAGACAGACAGTGACACACAGATACAGAGAGAGAGAGAGAGAGAGAGAGAGAGAGAGAGAAAGGGAGAGAGAGAGGGGGAGGAGGGTGGGGAAGGGGGAGAAAGGGAAGGAGACGGAAGGAAAGTGATCAACATTTCGCAAATCCGGATTTACTGCCTTCATTTGACAAACCACACGCATAATCAATTTACGATAATAAACGTGAAAAGGTTTATACACAAGAAAGGAAAGCAATAGCGATATACCATAGACTTACTGGACAAAATGGTACAAGTAAAGATCAGTAAAAAGTTATGGGGTATAGGGCATATAAAATTTGGGACTAGAATTAATTCAATGCCTTCTTCAGTAAGCACAAACATTTTCAGATTCTTTTTTAGCAGAACCATCATTGGTAACAAAGTAAATAGGATCAAATCAACGAGAAAAATACAACAACAGTAACATCCAAACAGCAAAAACAATTTGTTATGAGAACCATCATTGGTAAAAAGGTAAATAGAATCAAATCAACGAGAAAAAAATACAACAACAATAACAACAACCAAGCAACAAAAACAATTTGTTATGAGAACCATCATTGGTAACAAGGTAAATAGAATCAAATCATCAAATCGACAAGGAAACGGAAAACAAAGAAGCAAAAATAATTTTGCGATTTGCATTATATTATGAGCTTTCCAACTTGACATTTTTACGACTAGTATATACCGGCGTCGAAAATATCGAATACTGATAACAACTATTGGAAAGGAAGGGGCCATTTCAAAACATAATGATTGGACATAGAAAGGAAGGGGCCATTTCAAAACATAATGAAAATTGGACATAGAAAGAAAGGGGCCATTTCAAAACATAATGAAAATTGGACATAGAAAGAAAGGGGCCATTTCAAAACATAATGAAAATTGGACATAGGAAGAAAGGGGCCATTTCAAAACATAATGAAAATTGGATATAGAAAGAAAGGATCCATTTCAAAACATAATGAAAATTGGACATAGAAAGAAAGGGGCCATTTCAAAACATAATGAAAATTGGATATAGAAAGAAAGGATCCATTTCAAAACATAATGAAAATTGGACAGAAGATCAAACTGCACATTGACATGTGTTTAGTAAAGTTGAAAAATATTTTGAAAAAAAAAACAAACAAACAAACCACTCACAGATTGATTAAAAGAAAGCAAAGTACACAGATAATGCAAATAAACAAAGGGAGGTAAATTGTGCAATGGTTTTAGCCCAACCCTAACCTTTTTTATTTGGCGCGCACTTGTGTCTGTGTGCTTAATGCCCATGATGCCCTTTTAGCTATCCCCTCACGGTACTTGGCCCACATAAGAAGCTCGCCTGTCTTCAAATACAGATTCCATCACCACCCAGTTCGCATTCACATGGTTCAAGGATTCAATCCTCCGCACGTTCAGTGTAGAAAATGCAAAATGCCACTCTGGCCGCATTGATGGTGTGCTGGTAACGTCACCATGGGGGTGGGAGTGGGGTGTGTGTGTGGGGGGGGGGGGGTTGTACCGTCACCAACTCTAGGGTTACTTCCCTGCACCTCCCACCCCCCTATCTACCCACTCTCCCCTCCTGCACCAGTTCCCACCCCCACCCCCACCCCCACCTCCCTACCCCAACCTCCTCTTCCATCCCCCGAGGTCCTAGGAGGAATATTCCAGTCGCTCTCTCACTGGAGGTAAACCAGCACTGAGAACGCTCTGTTCAAACAGCGTTGCCATGGTAAAGCGAGACTGTTTGGGAGCTCACATGTTATTTTTAGATTCCCGAGTGGTTTTTCTTTTTAGAATTTTTCTTTTCTTTTTTTTTTTCTTATTCTTTGTTTTCATTTTTAAGGTAAAATTAAAACGTAAAAATGTTCCCTTTGTTGACGCTTTCTGAGCTTGTTTTATTTTTATGTGCCAAAGTGTTGTTGTTGGGTTATTTATTCATTTATTTGTTATTGTTTTTTAGGGGGGGGGGGGGTAGGGGGGTGTCCTCCAGGACTGCGTGGAAAAAAGTATTTGAAGAATTATGCTAATTCCATGACCCTGGTTTAACACCTCCCTCTTTGTCTCTCTTTCTTTCTCTCTATGCAGATGCTATGGAAACTGTGACATTCTACGAGGCAAAAGAAAGTATATAGCCATATCTTGAATACTGTCAGAAAAGTATTGGACTAATAGGATAGTAAATGGACTTCGATGAGAAACAGTTCCTCTCTCTCTTTCACACTCTCTCTCTCTCTCTCTCTCTCTCTCTCTCTCTCTCTCTCTCTCTCTCTCTCTCTCTCTCTCTCTCACTCGATCGCGCGCTCGCATTTGCACTCAACTTCATCCCTTGATCATTTTTTTCCCATACAAGCATTGCATGCCCAGACTACCGTCTCTCAGGTTCATAGCATAAGCATGTAAAGGGAGACAAGCAAGCAAGCCACTTTGATTTTTCCTGTCGACACGCGTTGTCGGAAGATTACCGCCCTTTGGATGTTACGTAAGCAAGCTTGATTTGTTTCCCTGAAAGCTGAAACGGCAGTCAATTTTTGTTAGTGTTCAAACTGAAAGCACGAAAACCTGATCTGCTCGTCTTCTTAGTAGCTTCATGTACGCGTTGATAAATGTTGATACTTTAGTATGCCATGGTCCATTTTGAAATAACACCGTGGCTCTTCTATTCGTCGTGCATGTAAAGCCTAGGCGCCGTTCTTGCTTGAATCTCACAATCCGCTGGCGCCACGATAAAGACAACCATGTTGTCAAAACAAACAAACAAAAAGAAAACCGTATCTTAACATGCTAGGATTCAGTCTTAAAACAGACGGGAGAAAACCACCCTCGGGGAGTTATCTTTAAAAAAAAATGATATAGCGCACGCGGACACCAATTATAGTAGCCTTCACATGCTTGTGTTTCGTTATCTGCTTCCTTTCATGACGTTGACTTGACTGACAAGAACTTTAAAAAAAAATTATAAAGGTTATCCACACAAAAAAAAAATTCCAAGAAGACACATAATGGTGAATAAATCTAGCGACCGAACCAGCCCATCAACCAAGCAGCCATGCCAGAGTTGGACACGGACCCCTCTCTCTCCCTGCCCCTCCCCCTGCTGCCATGCCACACCGTATTAGTCCTGGGGTGATCCGAAGACCCCCGTGCCCCCGACACCAGGTTAGAGTGGGAGAGGGACCCAAAGACCTCCTCCGCAGGAGGTCGCCAAGGACGTGCCTGCCATGGGTGGGATCCAGAGGAGGAGGAGGAGGAACTGCTGGGAGCGCCCCCTGGCCGCGTC
>CM065719.1:83370439-83377939 GCA_033310375.1 Conus canariensis
GTCCTCCTCTTTTGATTCATTTATGTTTAATAGAGACCCCATCCCTACCCCCACCAACCCAGTCGATATCTCCCCCCCCCCCCCCCCCATCCGCAAATTTGTCCCCATCCCGCTTGTGCCCCCCCCCCCCCCCCCCCCCTTCCTCTTTCATTCCTCTCTTCATTCTTCGCTTCCGTCCCACTCTACAGCTTTGTTTGAAATCCAAACAAAGGCTGCTCTTCTAACTTTTGAGTTCAACCTAACTAGTTGACAGTGAAGGCAAGGCAGAGGTGGACAGGTCACTGGTTAATGAACTGATTGATCGACCATTCGATTGAATGACTGATGGATTGATTATTGTATTCATTATTTTTCATTCATTTTTCTCATGTCTGATGCTTGTTACTCCCTTTCTTCATCGCTCATCGAAGCAATCATTATTTTGTTAAGTCATGGAGTCACCAACATTTTTTTTGATTAAGCCATGAAGTCATAAAATTCTTTTGTTAAGTCATGAAGTAACAACCATTATTTTGTTCAGCTATGAAGTCACAGTCACACTCTTTAAAACAAAATCATGAAGTCATGATCATTATATTGTTAAATCATGAAGTAACAACCATCATTTTGTTAAGCTATGAAGTCTTAATCATTTTTTTGTTCCGTCATAAAGTCACAATCAGTATTGTGTTAAGTCATAAAGACTCAATCATTATTTTCCTAAGTCATGAAGTCACAATCATCATTTTGTTCGGCCATGACGTCACAGTCAATCGTGGGTTAAGTTATTACGTCACAATCTGATGATGTCATTTGTTCTGAACTCACTCATCATTCGCTCACACACCCAGTCATTACTCAGGCAGTGTCCGTCTGTAAACATTCGTCCAGCTGCTGCCCGTTCGTTATCTCTTCACAGCGTGAACTACGCAGCCATGGGGGACAGGGATGCGGGTAAACGCTGTCACGTATGACACCAGTTATACACAGGTCCTTCAGCAGGTAAACGCTGTCACGTATGACACCAGTTATACACAGGTCCTTCAGCAGGTAAACGCTGTCACGTATGACACCAGTTATACACAGATCCTTCAGCAGGTAAACGCTGTCACGTATGACACCAGTTATACACAGGTCCTTCAGCAGGTAAACGCTGTCACGTATGACACCAGTTATACACAGGTCCTTCAGCAGGTAAACGCTGTCACGTATGACACCAGTTATACACAGATCCTTCAGCAGGTAAACGCTGTCACGTATGACACCAGTTATACACAGGTCCTTCAGCAGGTAAACGCTGTCACGTATGACACCAGTTATACACAGGTCCTTCAGCAGGTAAACGCTGTCACGTATGACACTAGTTAACACAGGCCTTCAGCAGGTAAACGCTGTCACGTATGACACCAGTTATACACAGGTCCTTCAGCAGGTAAACGCTGTCACGTATGACACCAGTTATACACAGGTCCTTCAGCAGGTAAACGCTGTCACGTATGACACCAGTTATACACAGGTCCTTCAGCAGGTAAACGCTGTCACGTATGACACCAGTTATACACAGGTCCTTCAGCAGGTAAACGCTGTCACGTATGACACCAGTTATACACAGGTCCTTCAGCAGGTAAACGCTGTCACGTATGATCCAGTTATACACAGGTCCTTCAGCAGGTAAACGCTGTCACGTATGACACTAGTTATACACAGGTCCTTCAGCAGGTAAACGCTGTCACGTATGACACCAGTTATACACAGGTCCCTTCAGCTCGTGCCAGTTAATGGGTCTGTCAATTTGTGTGACTATCTGTCTTCTCCTTGACTCCCCTCTCTCTCTCTCTCCTCCTCTCTCTCTCTCTCTCCTCTCTCTCTCCACAACACACACACACACACACACACACACACACACACACACACACAACACACCATACACACAGAGAGAAAGAATACACACACCACACACTCTCTCTTCTCTCCTCCTCTCTCCTCTCTCTCTCTCTCTCTCAAAACTCGCACGCACACACACACACACACGCAAGCACGCACGCGCACACGTGCGCGCGCCACACACACACACACACAACACACACACCCACACACACACACACACACACACACACACACACACACACACAGAAAGAGATACAACCTCTCTCTCTCTCTCCTCTCTCTCTCTCTCTCTCTCTCTCTCTTCTCTCTCAATACCACACACGCATGCACACACACACGCCCAAGCACGAACGCGCACACGTGCGCGCGCACACAACACACACACACACACACACACACACACACACACACACACACACATTTCTCGTCTTGTCTCTGTCTCTGTCTCTCCTCTCTCTCTCTCTCTCTCTCTCTCTCTCTCCTCTCTCTCAAAACTCACACGCATGCACACACACGCGCAACCACGAACGCGCATACATGCGCGCGCACGCACACACACAACACACACACACACACACACACACACACACATTCTCTCTCTCTCTCTCTCTCTCTCTCCTCTCTCTCTCTCTCTCAAAACTCACACACATGCACACACACGCGCAAGTACGCACGCGCACACGTGCCCGCGCACACACACACACACACACACACACACACACACACACACACACACACACACACACACACACACACACACACACACAAGTGCGCGCAGTGATAAAAAGGAAGAAGAATCAAACCTCACCTGTCTAGGGTTAGCAGCTCTCTACGGTACAAATATCACGCTGGATGTCCTCTCTCTCTCTCTCTCTCTCTCTCTCTCTCTCTCTCTCTCTCTCTTCTCTCTCTCTTCTCTCTCTCTCTCTCTCTGTGGCTTTCTTTTTCGATGCTGTATGAACTCCTATCAATATGGTTCACTTTTGTTGTACACCCGACTCACCAAGACTCTAGACAGAAACGGTTGTTTTTTTTTTGTTTTTTGTTTTTTTTTTAATCACATGACCCAAGACAGCAAACAACCCACTCCTTGTAACGCTGTGTTCTCGCTTGAACAATAACAATAAGAAGAAAAGATAAAAAGACAAGAAATTCTACGCTACGTTCCACAGCAGCAGCGAAGTGAGAGAGAGAGAGAGACGAGCGAACGTGTATGCCTGTCCTTTTTGTACTGGCGGGCCCAGTGGTGTTGTGACGCAGGGTTGGGGAGGTGACGTTTTTGTCGCCCCAGGTCGTAGATCAGAAGATTCATAACCCGTGCCATCCCCCTGAGTAACTAGGTTCTGTTCATCAACCTGAACGTTCAGTCGACCGCTTGAAAAACCACATTCCGTGACCGTAACCACTCAACCGTCCTAAATGAGAAGAAGAGAGATGAATGGGGATGTGAGAGAGAAAAAAGAGGCAGGATGAGAATAGATGATGATGAAACGATGAAAGTTGAACGAGAGAGAGAGAGAGAGAGAAGAGAGAGAGAGAGAGAGAGAGAGAGAGAGAGACAGAAGAAGAGAGAAGAGAGAGAGAGATGAGAAGACGAATGAGTGAGAGACGAAGAGGATGACGATGATGTGGATGTGGTGCATGGACGAGTGTAGTGGTGGTAGGTTGTGTAGTCTTTCAAAGAGTAACTGATTAGAAAGTGTATGCTCTCTCTCTCTCTCTCTCTCTCTCTCTCTCTCTCTCTCTCTCTCTCTCTCTCATCCAGCCTTTGCCCTGAAAAGGAGTTAAGAGTGAACTAGCAAACAAGCAAACAAATGAACAAGCAAACAGACACACCAACGACTTCAATGAACAGACAAAACTGAAACAGCATGGACACATAACTACGGCTGGATTGTAACTCTTAGTCAACGGGATCTCAAAGAAATATGCCAACAGCATGTATCATACTGTCTTAGTCAACGGGATCTCAAAGAAATATGCCAACACCATTTATTGTACTGTCTTAGTCAACGGGATCTCAAAGAAATATGCCAACACCATGTATTATACTGTCTTAGTCAACGGGATCTCAAAGAAATATGCCAACACCATGTATTATACTGTCTTAGTCAACAGGATCTCAAAGAAATATGCCAACAACATGTATCATACTGTCTTAGTCAACGGGATCTCAAAGAAATATGCCAACAACGTGTATTACACTGCCTTAGTCAACAGGATCTCAAAGAAATATGCCAACACCATGTATTATACTGTCTTAGTCAACGGGATCTCAAAGAAATATGCCAACAACGTGTATCATACTGTCTTGGTCAACGGGATCTCAAAGAAATATGCCAACAACGTGTATTACACTGTCTTAGTCAACAGGATCTCAAAGAAATATGCCAACAACATGTATTACACTGTCTTAGTCAACAGGATCTCAAAGAAATATGCCAACAACGTGTATCATACTGTCTTGGTCAACGGGATCTCAAAGAAATATGCCAACAACGTGTATTACACTGTCTTAGTCAACAGGATCTCAAAGAAATATGCCAACAACATGTATTACACTGTCTTAGTCAACAGGATCTCAAAGAAATATGCCAACAACGTGTATCATACTGTCTTGGTCAACGGGATCTCAAAGAAATATGCCAACAACGTGTATTACACTGTCTTAGTCAACAGGATCTCAAAGAAATATGCCAACAACACGTATTGCACTGAGTTAGCGGGGAAAAAAAAAACATAAAAGATTTTTTTAACAGCAATGACATGTAAGGAATACTAAGTGTATGATGCAGAGAGGGCAAGAGAAAGGGGAGGTAGGAAAGAGAGAAGGGGGGGGAGTGGAGGAAAGGACAATAGGAAATGGGGGAGGGGAGGGAAGATGTGGAAGTGAGATGTGGGTTACGGAAGAAGGAGAGGATTGCTGGACATTGATTTCCTGGTCAGATGTTGGTATGATAATTTTGTTTGTTAATCACCTTAAGTTTTAACAGTTTTTTTTTTCGCAGATCATAATATTAGGAATATTTTCATGCACTTTAACGCATTTTATTTTTATCGTTGTGTATTTTGCATCATCTCAATTCTCCACTGCCATTGTTGCAAGGCGATAGACGTACTTCCCTATCAATACCTTTCCCCATGTGAGTCACAAGTTCCTGTCTTTGTTTCACCAAGGAGGTGTCACTGCGTGCGAACTCCTCCCTATACGCTACGCCACATCCGCTAAGTTTTGAGACCTCATTGCGCGTGATTTAAAGCTGATGGATAAATGACTTAATGCCTGAGACGAGAGAGTTTAAGAAGAGGGTGGCTACGACGTAGCAGATGTCTGACCTACGCATTAAACCCAACACGCTGGTCAGACCTTGAGTACCTACCTAACATTGGTTGTGCCATTTTTTATCATTGTATGTGTGTGGTGAGTGTACACGAGTGTGTGTGTGTGTGTGTGTGTGTGTTGTGTGTGTGTGTGTGTGTGTGTGTGTGTGTGTGTGTGTGTGTGGTGTGTGTGTTTGTGTGTGTGTGTGTGTGTGTGTGTGTGTGTGTGTGTGTGTGTGTGTGTGCACGGGCCCATGTGTGTGCGCCAGCGCATGCGGTGCGTGAGTACATGTGGATGTGTGTCTTTCTTTTTTTTTCAATTTTGGATAAGCACTACATTCGTTCATTTGAAAACTAAAAGTGATAATATTCACCTTTGTATGTATTCAGTTTAAACGTAACTCCTGCTTTCAGACTTATTACAGTAGACCTACATATGCTTGAGGCAACACATTGTATCCAATCAACATGCACATCTTTCATTTCTGTATAAGCAGTACTTCATCTTGGACGGCATGTCGCTGACGTGAAAGGTGAAAGAGGCTGCTCCATTGTTTTGTCTTTTTGTACTCCCAGTTCTTATAGAACAGGGAGTACTCTAGAATGGGAACGAAGAATGCTGTCTGTGTGTCCGTGTGTCTGTGTGTGCGTGTGTGTGTGTGTCTGTGTGTGTGTGTGTGTGTGTGTGTGTGTGTGTGAGAGAGAGAGAGAGAGAGAGAGAGAGAGAGAGAGAGAGAGAGAGATTAAGGTCACATTGGTCGTAGGCCCTTCAGGACAAGGTTTCCAATACTTCAGTCTGTGTAACACACACACTCTCTCTCTCTCTCTCTCTCTCTCTCTCTCTCTCTCTCTCTCTCTCTCTCTCTCTCTCTCTCTCTCTCTGTGACATCCTGAAGGAACAAACATAATGCTCACAAACAAGCAGTCTTTGATCTCTTGCCAGTTTCACCTGAGCCAGCTACTGACATCCTGTCAGTCTGCTTGATGTGGTTGTCAGGCGTCAGATGACAAAGGTTGTCAGTTACTCTTTTGAAGGTCTGCCTTCACGTGGCTTGTTATGTCCAGCGCGCGATTTTGAGAAGACCTTGGAAACATCTGGAGTCTGTGTTTACTTCACCCATGGATGCTAAGAGAGAGAGAGAGAGAGAGAGAGAGAGAGAGAGAGAGAGAGAGAGAGAGAGAGAGAGAGAGAGAGAATAACATACCTGTTATGGGAAACATCAGGGAGAGACAACCCCTGTCTCTCGATCGCAAGTAGGGTAACCTTCTCTCGCTTTACGGATCAAGATCGTTATGCAATTTGTGCATGCCTCATTATGAAACAAACGTCCTATAAACCCATAACATGCACAGTTGAATTGATCGATGACGTCAAAGCAATGAAGGGGAACTGTCCGTGACACAGTGTGAGCATTACAAGCACATAGTTTCACACTCATATTTTGGATTTTTCTCCATATCATTGAACAGTTAAGCAGGCTGATGAGAAAGAAATATACATGTTCCAAAAAAACAAAATAGGGGAAAATAAGCTATGTCATTCCATTGGAAATGGCGTTTTCATTTGTGTTCAAACAAACAGAGCTAGAGAGCCAAACTTTTGCTGTGACGGCACGCAAAGATAACGATCGAAAGACCGACTGCATTATAGGTACACCATTTCACACCATGTTCTGGCATTTCTCTTTGATGGAACGGAAAATCTTATCCATGGAGCTGAATCGCTTTGGGCGTGCCCACCAGTGCCATTTGTCCCGTAAAAACGGCGGGGTGACTCGCTGAACGTGAGTTCTAACACGGATTATCTCCCTTACAGATTTCGGAACATCGTCGATTTCATGTCAGCTCTCCGCCTTGCCATAAGTAAACTATTCATGTGTATATTAGTACAAAAATAGATGGTTAATTCATCAATGGTTTAAAATTGATTTGGGTTTTCAGTGAATTGAGAGAGGATAAAAAAATGTATGGGTACATCTTGTATGAGACTTGTAGTTTTGCTGCATAGTACATATTTACAAATGACATCAACTGCTTAGTTGGCCTTCAAATACTTGGATACATATTTGTGTCTGATTCATCTATAACATCCGCTGTGTAACAGAAATTAACTTCGTCATCAATCTTCTTACAAAAGGGGCATTACACATCCGGAGAACTGTTTTAAACATAGCGTCGTTTCATTTTCAAATTATTAATACCAAGTCTGATCTAAACACTGTTTTGAATGTGTTTATAGCTGTCTCCAGTATGTATTTTTCACAAGGGAGTGATTTGGAAGAACTGTCGAATTTAAACCTGTTGCTTTCCTTA
>CM065719.1:83382939-83385439 GCA_033310375.1 Conus canariensis
CGCGCGCGCGCGCGCGGTGTGTGTGTGTGTGTGTGTGTGTGCGCGCGCGCGCGCGCACGTGTGTGTGAATCAGTAGGAGAGAGAGATAGCATTTTTCTTAAGAATCTCATGTATGTAAATCAAGGGCCACATTCTTAATTGTTTCGGAGGATGCAATCCATGAGCGCATTTTGTATGTTTTCAGATAATATGCAATTCATGTGACACATTTTAAATCATCTAATGGTTGTAATTCCTTGGACACGTTTTAAAATTTGATATGTGTAATTTATGAGGCGTATTGTAAATCTTCCTGCGTATACACTCCAAGTTCATATCATAATATCTTCCGATATATGTAATGTATGGGATATTTAAAAAGAACCTCATGATGCGTTCAACTCTGAGGGAACATTTTAGGTCTTTGAATTCATGCAATGTATGAGGCACATTCCAATATCTTTCGAAGCATGCAGTCCTGGACTGTGCCATCTGTGGAGATCCCTTCTTAAGGTACTGATATAGGCGACCCAGTTTTCCAAATTTTCCGATGCGTACAAACCATGAGCACATTTTCAAATCTTCGTTTCTATGCAGTCCATGGTCACATTTCAAAGTATTCCGATGTTAGGAATCCCGGGGTGCATTTTTAGTTCTCTTTGAATTAATGTCCTTGAATATCTTCTTGTGTATGCCGTTAAAAAGGCGCATTTCAAAATCTTCCAGTGTATGAATTTAGTGTACACACTTTAAAGTTTTTCGATGAACGTAATCCAAGGGGCATGTTTCTAAATCTTATGTATGCAGTTCATTGGGAACGTTTCAAAATCTTCCGATGTATACAACGAATGGGCCATAATCTAAATCTTCAAATGGTTACAATGGATGGGGCAGAGATTAAATTTTCCGATGTGTGCGATGCGTGGGAAACATTTTGAACTTGTAGACGTTTGCAATTCATCGGGCATATGTTTTAAATCTGGTGCATGCAATCCCTGGGAAATATTTTGAAGTCTTCTGTACTATGCAATCTATGAGCACATTTTAAAACTTTTACTGTTTTGCGATTCGTGAGGCTTTTTTTTTTTTCTAAGTGCATGAAATGCATGGCGTACATTTGTAGACCGTCTCATACATGCGTTTATGGCCACATTTTGACGTCTTCTATTTATGCAAGGCATGAGCAAGTTTCTAAGTCGTATGTCAAGTGCACTTTCTAGGGCGTATTTGAAATATTCTTCTGTGTGTAATTCATAGAGAATATTTTCAGTCTTGGATGTATTGAGCCCAAGAAGACCTTTTCTTGGTCTTCTTTCCGAATTTGGATGTACGCAGATTTTACAGCAGTTCTTTATTGTCTCAGTGATGTATATGTCTTAGTTAATTGCAGCTGTGTTTTTGCCTTTGACATTGCGTGCCTTTTTATGCCTTTTTTTCCTTTTCGTTTCCTTGTTCGTTGTTGTCCAAACATGATTTGTGTAGCTCATGGTTCAGATAAAGGCGTGAATTTAGGGTCAGGGAGAAGGGCTGAAGTTACGCGCTTGTGAAATGTGCACAACAAAAGAGAGAAAAAATTAGGAGTGTCACACACACACACACACACACACACACACACAACACACACACACACACAAGATCAAATGCCGTCTGTTTCTCCCTTTTACTCTTTTTTTTTAAATTTATTGTTTCAAAATTTTGCAATTTTTTTCAACGTCTTTAAAACGTTGTTTTTTTTTTAAAGACCAAGAACTCATGGTCTATGCTTTTGCTTCTTTTTTTATTCGTGATCACAAGAATGAGTCACTATTAGGAGTTACAAAATTCAGAAGTCAGTTTAAAATCAAATGAGAAGGGGAAAACGTCAATAATATTACTGTTAGGATAAAGACTACTTCTAAGAGGGCGGTAAGGCTTTGGTTAGAATAAAGACTAATTCTAAAAGAATACACAGCAACAAAATATAAGGATAGGGGGAATATGTACACCAATAATAAGCCATGACGATGATTACCGTTAATAAGAGTACTCTGTACAAAATAATGTAGGTTTTGATTCCTGCCGCGATATGAATGAAAACTGTAGGAACAACAAAGATATTACACAGAATGACAAACTGTATCACTAATGATTCTTTTTGCATTGCTTGACGAGTAAGGAACAGATGAAAGAGGAGAGGAAAAGAAGAAAAGAAGAGGAAGAAGAAGAAAAAGGAAACGAAGAAGTAGAGGAGGAGGAGGAGGAGTTGGAAGAGGAGGAGGCGAAGGAGAATCAGAAAGATGATGGGAGGAAGAAATGGGGAAAAAAAATGGAATGCAGACGAAATTAAAGAAAGAAAGAAAAAAAAAAGAAAGAATTAAAGAAATAAAGAGAGAGAGAGGAAGAAAGAAAAAAAGAAAGAAAGAAAGAAAAGAAGGTGAAGATGGTGAGAATTAATACAGTCTTTTTTGTTGGTCTTCCGATAACATGTTTAGAAGAAATCATCTTCGTGTTTTTGGATGCTGTCTTCTAAGTGTGATAAGTG
>CM065719.1:83392939-83410439 GCA_033310375.1 Conus canariensis
TGAAGATGCGACTGTCCAGACCACTGACCTGAACAACGGTGAAGATGTGACTGTCCAGACCACTGACCTGAACAACGGTGAAGATGTGACTGTCCAGACCACTGACCTGAACAACGGTGAAGATGAAGATCACGATGCCCACCACAGGGTGCAGTTTCTGGAACTCTCTGACGCTGATCTGCGGGTCGACAACAGAAATGGGAAAAACAAACATTTATGAAATCACCATCCCCTCGCTCTCTCTCCCACCTCTCATCCCCTGTCACCCTTAGCACGTTCTCCCTCCATCTTATCTCCCCTGTCCCGCCTCCGTCAATCCTCACTCTCCCACATCTTCACCCCCTCCCCCTCCCCCCCCCCCCCCCCCCCCCCCCCCATCCCTGGGTTCTCCAAATACAGTATGACAACAAACAAAAAAGCGACGGCATCACCAACAATCGTACCCCGGACAGTTCCAGACACTCTGGCACTGAACTGAAGACGATCTTGTATAACACAAAAACAACTACAACAGCAGCAACAACAAGAACAACAGCATTGAAGATTTTGACGATGACAGTAACAGTGGTACAGATCTAAAGGCTGGTGGAGAAAAACATACATCGTCAAATTCAACCATGATACTGTGTAACACACCCACAACAACATAATGAATAATGAATGGTCATAAATCATCATGACTATTCATTATTCATTATATTATTAAACAACAATTGATAGTAGTTACTGCAGCATCAACAATAGCATTACAAACATCAGTAGCGATAGAAATGCAAAAAAAAAAAAAAAAAAAAATTTGGAAGTAGTAGCATTGATCATCCAATCGAATTATATACCAAGTATATGAATTATATAAATAATAAATAATAATAAATCGAGCTTTATATAGCGTTCTTCGATGAGAGAAGAAGACTCATCCTCAGAGCGCTTCACAATACAGGAAAAATAAAAGTTTCCATAAACATTGAACAATACTGAGAAAAAGGTATCAAAACAATAGGTCACAAAGCAAGCACTAAAACAGATGAACAAGCCACATCCCCCACACTCTATCCTCCCCCACCTCCCCCCCCCTCCCACACCGCCACCCCACACACACCACACACATGACATTATATGAACAACGCTCGACAAGAATTTGGGAATAGAAGAAAAGAACCAGCCCCCATCCCCCCACCCCCACCCCCACCCACCCAGACTGGATCAACTTGGAAGTGGGTACTGCAATGGGCTGTGCAATTTCCCCAATACTGTTCGTGCTGGCAATGGAACTCATCTTGAAAGCAGCAACAAACAACGCGAGACAAACAGACCTTGGCGATGGATACAAGATGCCTCCTCTCAAGGCCTTCATGGATGACACTACAGTGATTTCATCCAGAGAAGACGAGACACGTCATGTGCTGGAGAGGCTGGACGACATAGTTGCCTCATCCAGAATGAAGTTCAAGCCAAAGAAATCACGGAGTCTCTCACTGAGGAAAGGAAAAGTGGCCGGATCTGTGGTCTTCAGTGTTGCCAACCAGGCCATTCCAACAGTTACAGAACCAGATGGTATGATGATACGCTGAAAGACACACAAAGAGCAAAAGAAACCAAGCAGATGGCGGAGGAAGGCTTGGAGACCATTGACCAGTGTGGGCTCCCTGGCAAATACAAGGTCTGGTGTCTACAGTTCATGCTGATACCAAAGCTCCTGTGGCCTCTGATGATATACGACATCTGCACCAGCATAGTGGAGGCAATGGAAGCCAAAATCAACAAGTTCACAAGGAAATGGCTTGGTGTCCCACCCTGTCTGACTGACATAGCGCTGTACTGTCGCCAAGCAAAGCTGAAACTACCACTGAAATCCATCCTGGAGGAATACAAAGCAGGGAAGATCAGACTTCAAAGCATGCTGGAGGACTCAGGAGACAAGGTGGTAGAAGCAATCAAGCCCCAGCTGAAGACAGGCAGAAAATGGAAAGTTCAAGAGGCGATGGATTCTGCAAAAGAAAGTCTCAAGATCAGAGAAATAACAGGACACACACAGACCAACAGACAAGGACTGGGGGTGACCAAAACTGAATGGTGGTCAAAGGCCAAAGGAAAAGCCAAAAGAGACATGATGATTCAGGAGATGAGAAAAGAAGAAGACCAAAAAAGACTCCAAAAAGCAGTCCAGCAGAGCCAGCAAGGGCAATGGACAACGTGGGAGAATGCACTCCAAAGAAGTCTCACTTGGAATGACATTTGGCACATGGCCCCTCTCAGGATCAGCTTCATTCTCAGATCTGCATATGACCTTCTGCCCTCAAATGCAAACCTGGTGAAGTGGGGGAAAACAGACGATCCTGCATGCCCCCTCTGCCATGAAAAACAAACAGTGGAGCATGTCCTAAGCTCATGTAAAGTAGCCCTGGCTCAAGGAAGGTACACATGGAGGCACAACCAAGTGCTCAAAGAGATTGTACAAGTAGTCTGGGCTAGTACCAACACCACAAAAGGGAAAATCAGGACTCCAAAAGTACCCGCAACATTCTTCACGGCAGGAGGCAGCAAATCATGGCCAAGAACAACAGTGCCACTCGAAACATGCAGGCAGAGTCTGCTGGACGGGGCAGATGACTGGGAGTGCACTGCAGACCTCCCAGAATGGAAGAGTCACCCAGAGATCATCAGCAAGAGTGGCATGAGACCAGACATAGTAGTCCACTCTAAGTCAACCAAGCAGCTGATCATGATCGAGCTCACGGTGCCATATGAGAACAGAATGGAGGCAGCTCAAATCTACAAGACTGAAAAGTATGCTGATCTGGCAAACAGCCTGAGGAGAGAAGGCTATCAGGTCAAAGTCGTCACTGCAGAAATTGGAGCTAGGGGGTTTGTAGGAACGTCTGCATACAGCCTCGTGAAACAGCTCTCAGTTGCAGGGAAGGAAAAAACCAGAGCCCTGAAAGCAACGGCAGAAGCGGCAGAGAGGTGTTCAAGCTGGATCTGGTCAAGGAGGAACAAAAGTGAACTTCATAAGGCTTAATTTCCCTACAAATATCAGGTGTCCCTATGGCTCAGTGGTTAAAGCGCGAGTCATTAAGTGGAAAATGAGCATGTCCAGAGGGTCATGGGTTCGAATCCCAGCCATGGCTCGTCCCAAGATGGGGGAAAAAAAGGGGCAGCAGAGGGACATCCGGAGTCATGAACCGGGTGTGGCCCAACCCCCCTAGAGTGTCAGGAGATAAGGGCCGAAACACTTGCTTGAAGGGGGCTTCTCTTCTGAGGACTCTCTGCTGCCACGCTCTCCACGAGTTTCTTTCTACTGAACAACGCTCGACAAGAATTTGGGAATAGAAGAAAAGAACCAGCCCCCATCCCCCCCCCACCCCCACCCCCACCCACCCGCCTCCAATTTCGTGAACACTGCACGGGATACAATATAAAACATGCAGAAGGGAGCACCCACACCCACAGACAGACACACACACACACACACACACACACACACAAAGGGCAAACTCAACACGAAGCAACAAAAACCCACGCGCGTAAACGCACACACACGAACGCACACACGCAAAAGTACATAAGCATTCAGGCACGGAAGCGCGCGTGCACATACAAGAGGCAAAAGGATGGAGGGTGCATGGGAAACACGCATTAACTCGTACGCTATGTAGAAAGACAAAAGGACTTCTGAAAGAGATGCGTTTTGAGACCAGATTTGAACGCAGAGAGAGTCTGTGAAGAGCGGAGCTGGGAGGGGAGGGAGTTCCAGACAAGGGGGGCTTGATAACTGAAAGAACGTTGGCCAAAGGATTTCAGTTTCATGCGGGGAAGCTTGAGAAGTTTGTCTCTGCTAGAGCGGAGAGTGCGAGAGGGTTGATAAGTGACAAGTGTGTTGGAAAGATAAGCAGGCAATGTTTCATCAAAGTGTCGGAAGGCAAGTGTTGCGAGTTTATACTGAATGCGCGCATGAATGGGAAGCCAATGTAGTCTAACTAACAGAGGTGTAGTGTGGGTTCTTTTGGACTTTTGGAAAACAAGTCTGGCTGCGTTGTTTTGTATACGTTGAAGTCGGTTTGTATCGACAGCGGGAAGACCGGTAAGAATGCTGTTACAGTAATCGAGTTTTGACATGATGAGGGAACAGATAAGTTGGGCAGTCCCTTTCTGTGTAAGATATGAGCGAATTGACGCGATCTTTCTCAAAGCCAAATAGGCTGAACGACACAGGTGACCGATCTGGACATTCATGGACAGCGTACTATCCAAATGGACACCCAGAACCCTCACACTGTCTTCAAAGGGAATTTTGTTGGTTCCAGCTTGAATAGATTTTTCAGAAATGCGATCCAAAACAGAACAAGGTGCTGCCAACACAGCCTCAGTTTTTTTCATCATTTAGCTTAAGCTTATTTTTAAGCATCCATGATTTAACAGATTGGAAACACAGTTCAAATTCCGATACCAAAAGTTGGAATGCAGCAGGTTCAGCAGCGTCACTCAGGAAAGAGTGAGAGATACACAGATGACGTTACAATAACCGATACGTGTTGAATCTCACACACACACACACACACACACACACACACACACACACACACACACACACACACACACGAACACACACGAACACACACACAAACACACACGAACACACACACACACACACACACACACACACACACACACGAACACACACACACACACACACACACACACACACACACACACACACACACACACACACACGCACGCACGCACACACATACACATACCACACACACCTGTCAAACACTCACCTCCGACATGCCATCCGCCTCCACAAAAATGATGATGAAGCCGATGAGGGTGAGAACGGCCAGAATGACCATACACACACGATGGGTCTGCAACACAACACACAGCGTTTCACTTCTCTTGATCCGAGGGGAGAGAGAGAGAGAGAGAGGAGAGAGAGAGAGAGAGAGAGAGAGAGAGAGAGAGAGAGAGAGAGAGAGAGAGAGAGAGATGCACACACGATGGGTCTGCAACACAACACACAGCGTTTCACTTCTCTTGATCCGAGGGGAGAGAGAGAGAGAGAGAGAGGAGAGAGAGAGAGAGAGAGAGAGAGAGAGAGAGAGAGAGAGAGAGAGAGAGAGAGAGAGATGCACACACGATGGGTCTGCAACACAAACACACAGCGTTTCACTTCTCTTGATCCGAGGGGAGAGAGAGAGAGAGAGAGAGAGAGGAGAGAGAGGAGAGAGAGAGAGAGAGAGGAGAGAGAGAGAGAGAGAGAGAGAGATGCACACACGATGGGTCTGCAACACAACACACAGCGTTTCACTTCTCTTGATCCGGGGGAGAGGAGGAGAGAGAGAGAGAGAGAGAGAGAGAGAGAGAGAGAGAGAGAGATGCACACACGATGGGTCTGCAACACAACACACAGCGTTTCACTTCTCTTGATCCGGGGGGAGAGAGAGGAGAGAGAGAGAGAGAGAGAGAGAGAGAGAGAGAGAGAGAGAGAGGAGAGAGAGAAGAGAGGAGAGATGCACACACGATGGGTCTGCAACACAACACACAGCGTTTCACTTCTCTTGATCCGGAGAGAGAGAGAGAGAGAGAGAGAGAGAGAGAGAGAGAGAGAGAGAGATGCACACACGATGGGTCTGCAACACAACACACAGCGTTTCACTTCTCTTGATCCGGAGAGAGAGAGAGAGAGAGAGAGAGAGAGAGACAGAGACAGAGAGAGAGAGAGAGAGAGATACAGACAGACAGACAGAGACAGAGACACGGTGACCCACTCCGCTGCCACGTTGAAAAACTTCCATCAGGAAGACGCTACAGAATGCCCAGAGCACAGAAGAATGTCTTCAAGAAGTCTTTTATACCAAGTGCCATTAGCATTTTAAACTCTGAAGCCTAGCTGTGATTAACTGCCATGACCCTTGTCTCTCAGACATGAACAATTCAGTCTGCAATATTATGCTTTTACGGTGACTATGACTCTGTGTGTGTGTGTGTGCGTGTGTGTGTGTGTGTGTGTGTGTGTGTGTGTGTGTGTGTGTGTGTGGTGTGTGTGTGTGTGTGTGAATGTGTATGTGGGTGTGGGTGTGGGTGTGGGTGTGTGCGTGTGTATGTACGCATGTGTGTGTGTTTTAGTGTTTGGGCAGTGGTGCGGGTGAGTTTGTGTGTTTATGTATTGTTTTTAAAATCTATGTAATGTTCTATGTCTTATGAATTTAATGTTTATTTCATGTGTGTATGTGTGTGTGTATGTGTGTGTACGTGGGGGGGGAGGGGGGGTGCGTATGTGTGTGTGCATGTGTGTGTGTGTGGGGGGGGGTGGGGGTGGGAAGGGGAGTGTGAGTGTTGATGTATATACAAATACATATAATGACACAGGCTTTTATGCAACGATTTATAATGTCTTTTTGTAATGTCTTATGTACTTGTGAAATGATGTGGAGCAGAAGAAAAATTTCCGGTGGACAATAAAGTTGATTGAATTGAACTGAACTGACAAAAAAGGGAGAGAGAGAGTCTGACAGACAGACAGTCAGACTGGCAAACATGCAGACAGACAAACGGATAGACAGACAGACAAGGAAAGAGAGTCTCTGTCCGTCACTATCCCTCTCTCCCACTCTCTCGCTAATCCCCCTCCCCCACTCTCTCTCTCTCTCTCTCTCTCTCTCTCTCTCTCTCTCTCTCTCCATTCAACCACACCCATCGACTCAACCACCGGCAATGTATTACAATACAAATGAAGACTTGTGATACTTACGGTGAACCATACTTTGCGCCCACACAGTAAATGTTTGGGCCAGAGCGGTTTGGAGTAGCGCGCCATGACGATGCCAAACCCAGCACAGAATATCCAGGCGATCGACATCAGGGAGGCTGTACACAGGGTTCACACAGATGAAAGGAAAAAACTCTGGGGTTACAAAAGATCAGGCGGACAATTCATGAAGTGTGTCTATAGAATGGTAGAAAAGTCTTTTTAATTCATTAAACAATAAACAAGTAGGGTAACTCTTGCTTCCCTAAGGAAACCTGACTCAGAGTAACTTTTATTCAAAGCTTTTAAACTTGAATGAAGTCAGACAAATACAAAGACGAACAATCTAATAGTGGAGGGAAAAACAAGCGCATGCCAACAACCCCTCCATCATCACAGTAATGACTTGGCAAAGATTTGAACTTAAGAGGGGGGGGGGGGGGGGGGGGGGTTGAAGATGAAGAAAATGGGAACATAAAATTAAGAAAATATATTATAAATATGAAAACTCTTCACTAGCTGCATGAGGGAACCATCGTAATCCTCTCGAAGGCAGATCTAGGCTGTGCCAGTCTTGAATAAAAGTTACTCTGAGTTAGGTTTCCTTATGGGAGCAAGAGTTACCCTACTTGTTTATTGTTTATTGCTTACTGTTCCCTGCCTCATTTCATGTTCAATTGTGTTTAATTCAATCCTTCCCTGTCTACACCCCCACATATGTCTGTCTGTCTGTCTGAGCATCTCTCTCTCTCTCTCTCTCTCTCTCTCTCTCTCTCTCTCTCTCCCCCCGGATTTTTCCCCCGTTCCTGTGTAGGTCTTCTTTTTCTCCCTCAGTATGATTGTGGAGTGCAAGTCTGTGGGTGTGTTCTTGTCTTGCGTGTTGTGATGTTCTAAAAGAAAATCTAAAATCAGAATTAATACATTTTTGTACGGCTGTTGATTATCGAATCAAACGAAAACATTTAGCGTAGTTTTTGAAAGGCAGTGTTAGTGCTAAGGATGTCACATCAGAAAAGCAATAGGTTTCATTTGTTTTAATTCTGGGAAAAAAAGACGCGCGCTCTACGTGGTGTGTGTGTGTGTGTGTGTGTGTGTGTGTGCTCGTGCGTGCGTGCGTGCGTGCGTGCGTGCGTGCGTGCGTGCGTGCGTGCGTGCGTGCGTGCGTGCGTGCGTGCGTGCGTGCGTGCGTGCGTGCGTGTGTGTGTGTGTGTGTGTGTGTGTGTGCTTGAGAGGAATTGAATGAGAAAGAAAGAGGGACGGAGAATAAGAGAGAGGGGGGTTAAGGGGAGAGAGAGAGAGAGAGAGAGAGAGAGAGAGAGAGAGGGGAGAGATCAACCAATTGGCTGACCAATAGACAGACGGACAGACAGACAGACGAACAGACAGACGGACAGACAGACTGACCATGCAGTTTGATGAAGATCTTGTCCTGTACCCAAGGCCCCACGTCATCAAGAGATTGGAGATCCACCAGACGTGCTGAGGCCACGGGAATCCCCGCATGTCTCTCTTTACGTCCTGTACCATCATCATCGTCATCGTCATCATCATCATCATCATCATCATCATCATCGTCATCGTCATCATCATCATCATCATCATCATCATCATCTCGTCGTCGTCGTCGTCGTCGTCATCGTCGTCGTCGTCATCATCGTCATCGACAACATCATCACCATCGTCAACATTATCGTCGTCATCATCATCATCGTCATCATCACCGTCATTGTCATCAGCGTCATCATCATCATCATTGTTATCGTCATCATCATCGTTATTATCGTGATCATCATCATCATCACCATCATCGTCATCATCATCATCATCATCATCATCGTCATCGTCATCGTCATCATCATCATCATATCATCGTCATCGTCATCGTCATCATCGTCAACATTATCGTCGTCATCATCATCGTCATCATCACCGTCATTGTCATCATCGTCATAATTATCATCATCATCGTTATCGTCATAATCATCGTTATTATCGTGATCATCATCACCATCACCATCACCGTCATCGTCATCATCAATCATCATCATCATCATCATCATCATCGTTACTACTGCTATCATCATCTTCTTCATCATCATCATCATCATTATCATCATCATCATCATCATGTCAGTCAGTCAGTCACCGAATGTCCACTAGACGTGCTGACGCCAAAGGGATCCCCGCATGTCTTTTTTGCGTTCTGTATTGTCGTCGTCGTCGTTGTCGTCGTCGTCGTCGTCAACATGAAGGTTTGACCCAAGAAACTCCGGGCATCGTGCCATATCATTCTTCCCTGTCCGATCAGTTCAGATCACTCTGTGATGCCCTATTGTCTTAGGTATCGTGCCATATCATTCTCCCCTGTCCATCAGTTCAGATCACTCTGTGATGCCCTATATGTGCTCTTTGATTAGATATGGAATGATTGTCTGATTGATGGACTGGCTGACTCATTGATTTACTGGACTGATTGACAGGCTGATTGATGGCTGGCTGGATTGACTGACTGGCCGAGTAATAGACCGCTTGACTGACTGATTGATTCAATGACTGACTGATCGACGGATGGATAAACTGACTAACTCATCGAGTGAATGATTGATTGATAGATTAATGGACGGATGGATAAATTGACTAACTGATTGAGTGATTGATTAATTGATCGATTGATCAATCGACTGATTGACTGACTTATTGATTAATTTGTAAAGACAGGTAGAACTGTTTCCCCTCTCTCATACCTTCCCGGACCGAGCCTGTGCCAGCAGGAGGTACCAGTCCTTGTCGAGGTCATACACCAGGCTGTCCTCTGCACTCGCACCCCCAGCCTCACCTTCACCTTCGCTAACAAGCCCACTCATGTTCAGCTTGCGTACAAACTGACAGTGTAGGTACCCGTCCTCCCGGCTCAGCCTGACGTTCTTCATCATCTTTTCCGCTTCCTGCACACAGAGCAGCACACAGGGCATCAGAGGTCATCAGTATTTGAAGAGTCGTTATCAAGGAGAAGGCAAAGAGGATGTGCCTGGGTCGGAAGAAACTCTAGGAGAGCTTGCCACAAAGGTCTTCATGGAAGACCTCCTCTCTCTCTCTCTCTCTCTCTCTCTCTCTCTCTCTCTCTCTCTCTCTCTCTCAGACAAGTGTTTTGGCTCTGAATTATTTACACTATAAGGGGGCTGGGGTTGGGGGAGGGGGAGGGGCCGGGCCGCATCCAGGTCATGACTCCTAGATGCCTTTCTGCTGCCTACTCCCCCCCCCTCCCCCGTCATCATTATTACTATTATCATTATTACCAGGTCGTCGTGCGCGGGACCTACTCCAGTCAGACAAGTCATAGAAGGGTACAAGGGCACAAGTGTGTTAAGATAGTGTGGGTTTGACTCTAGTCAGACAAGTCATAGAAGGGTACCAGGGCACCAAGTGTGTTAAGATAGTGTGGGTTTGACTCTAGTCAGACAAGTCATAGAAGGGTACCAGGGCACCAAGTGTGTTAAGATAGTGTGGGTTTGACTCTAGTCAGACAAGTCATAGAAGGGTACCAGGGCACCAAGTGTGTTAAGATAGTGTGGGCTTGACTCTAGTCAGACAGGTCCAGGAAGACACCAGATCAACATGGAATGGACAGTACTCACGGCAGAGGACAAGAGGCTGTTCTCGTGGTCTCCGTTGAAGGACAGGTGTGACGTCACTTCCTCCCTGTCGGCCAGGCACTCTACCACGCTGTCTTGACCCTGTGAACATAACTATGACGTCACAGAAAAAAAAAATTGACGCATCTCCTGATGTTGCATTTGGTGACACGGCTGCATCAGCATTGTGTTTGTATTTGTCATTGTACTGTTGCTTCGGGACTCTTACGCCGAGGTGCGTTATATCGCCGTACCATGCTCTGTTGAATGCCAGCATAGGGCTGTCTGTGATGCCATGAAGCATTCAAGCCAGCCTGTGCTCATCAAATGACCAAACACATTGTATTGACGTCGTTCCGCCCTCCCCTCACAACACCTTGCATGAATTTGGCTCTGACCACCACGTCAAACATGCATACCGTTTTACATACAGACATACATATATACATACACACATAGACTGATACAGAAAATTTAAGTGCGTTCACTCTACACCATGATTTTCGCCTTCCTTGTCCTTATCGGTCACCTGTCCTTATCGATCATCAAAATACCTCGTAATTTGAGACTGTACATGCTCTGCTGTCGTGGGGACGTCAGTTTTGATTCCCTCTCAAGGTACTTATTCGAGGCGAGATCCAGTCGAAGTCGTCCGTGGGTACAGGCAAACTCACTGGCACCGTCGTTAGATGGACGTAGTGGCACCCTTCAGAGAGGGACCCTAGTCACCCTGGTTCCGCCACCAAAATGTTGTCATGAATAGGAGAAGGCTTTGCAAATAGTGCCTGCGTTCGTTTGATCACAACAGGCACCAGTGAACGACCACTGAAGTAATTTGATTGTAATGCAGTGTCTCCTCTGGTGAGTTTCCACGTGACGACTGCATTATTAGAGCAGCGGCAGGACAAATCACGCAGTGACCGTGAATCAGCAAGGCAGAATGTGTAGCTGAGGAGCAGTGCCAGTCAGATGGATAAGGCGGGTGGACAGAAAATAAGACAGAAAACATGTGGAAGTTTACATTCGTTAATAGGGCTATTAAAGAATGGGGTCATGTATTTTAAAAGACTCGTGTTACTGCTAAGTTTCAGTGTCATTTTCCAGTTTTGACAACGTATCATAACATGCCCAGCAAGCCTGTACACGCTACACCCCGTCTACTGAGCTTTAAACGTCAATAAACACAAATCAATAAAACTGCAGAAGAAAAGTGTTATACGTTGTGGTCAAGTGGGCTAAAACGACCCGACCAGCTCCAGAACCCAAACAAACAGATGGCCACAGAGGCCTCATTCTCTGACCATCTTGGGGTCATCGGAGAACGCCAGAGCCAGCCACTGCTGGTTGAGGTCGTCCAAGGGAGGCACCATGACGTCGAACCACACGCCCTCGTCCCGGGGTTGCCAGGCGACGCGGAACTCGCAGATCTGGGAGTTGGTGCACTGGCGGAAACAGCCATGGGTCTCTCCGCACTTGATGACTGGTTCATCCTGTGACCGTGGATCAGACAGAGAGAATGAAGAAAGGGAGAAGACTGAGAAGATGGGAAGGCACGGCACGCGCATGCGCAAGCACTCACGCAGGTGAGCGTTCATACACACACACACACACACACACACACACACACACACACACACACACACACACGCCCACACACACATGCCCAAACACACGCACACACACACAAACACACACACACACACACACACACACACAACACACACACACACCTAAACATACGCACTCTCTCTCTCTCTCTCTCTCTCTCTCTCTCTCTCTCTCTTTTCTCTCTATCTCTATCTCTCACTCTGTCTCTCTTCCCCTCCCCCGTGCGCTAAATTCACCCTGCTCATATCACTGTTTGACAAATGCAGGCAGGAGAAAAATGTGCGAACTGACATGAGTATTTCTTCAAGATTGGCTTGGGCTTTGTTGGACTCCATAAGGTACACCACCACACACACACACACACACACACACACACACACACACACACACACACATGCACGCACGCATGCACGAAGAGATACGGCAGAAGCACAAATAGGTTTAACACTCCAAACAGAGCACAATGTAAAAGCTTATTTGATATATTTCCTACTATTAAAAGAAAAAAAAAGGACAAGCGAATTTTCGACAGTCATATCTTCGTCAGAGCCAGCATACGAAATAACAGATTTTCTTTTTAATATTTTCTTTTAACAGATACTGGTTGCTTCAGTATAGAATGAAATCTAAATGAGATCCAGAATGTTCAAAATCAACATATATCACTAAGCCAGCGAGTTTACCACTGCCCTGTGTATTACATGAGAACGTTTCATAAGTTGTCCAAAGATGACAAAACAGCCTAACCATCCTTCTCTGCCTTCAACTGTCACTATCAATGACTGTACTGTCTCTGTTTCCACCTCTGTCCGCAGTCTAAGGGTCATTCTTGACCAATCCCTCTCCTTTGAGAAACAGGTTTCAAATATTTGCAAGACTGCTTATTTAGAACTAAGAAGAATCAGCTCCGTACGTCACCTTCTCTCTACAGATGCTACAAAAACTCTCATTTGTGCATTTGTCTTATCTAGAATAGATTACTGCAACTCACTTTTGGCCGGTCTTCCAAAATATCTGATAGAAAGATTACAGCGAATCCAAAATCATGCAGCCCGAGTCGTCTGTAGAGCAGGAAAATATGATCACATTTCGCCTCTACTTCACTCCCTTCACTGGCTGTCTGTCTCAAACCGTATCTCGTACAAAATCTCAACTCTCACTTTCTCTGCTGTCTTTGAAAATGGACCTTCTTATCTCTCAGATCTCCTTAAAATCTACATCCCCTCTCAACAACTACGCTCCTGTGCTGACGACCGCCTTCTACGAATGACTCGCTTCAGGACTACTACTGGTGAAAGATCTTCTCTTTTTCAAGCTCCAGCGACGTGGAACAGACTGCCAGACTCTCTCAGATATTCAGATTCTACCTCTTCTTTCAAGTCTAAACTTAAAACCCATCTATTTTCTCATAATTAGTCAATGCTGTGTGTGTATGTGTGTGTGTGTGGGGGGGGGGGGGGGTACAACCTAACTCAGAGCCGTCCGGGCCTTTTCAAATGTAGTGTATGTGTATGTTTTCTATTCTATGTATTTGTTGTATGACTGAACGTTACAGGATTTAGTTTTTGTACTGATACTTGAAAAATAAGTGAATGTCATGTTTGTAGGATTAGGATTTGTTAGTTACTGTAGTAATAGTATTTGTAGTTGGGTGTAAGGTGTATTATTGTATATGAGAAGGGTGAATGTAGTATGATTTTGTATAAGCGCTTAGAGAAATTCGTTTGATTAAGCGCTATATAAGAAACCATTATTATTATTATTATGACAGAATGGTTGAATAAATTTCAATAACCATTTGAAAGCGTCCAAGCGTGTCACACCACTCGATGTGCAAGCTGATTTGCCTCACTGGTGTACAAAAGTAACTCTCAGAGAAATTTGACAGCTTGATTTTGGATCCCTATTTCTTTAGGTAATCAATTTCGCATTCTGCGCGATAAATGACATTGGAATAATCGATTGGAAACCAACTTTTTACCTTTGTTAGGATTTTGGAGCGGACCCGTCCCATTATCGTCCGCTTGTTTGTTTTTCAACGAGGCGAAGTCACGGGTAAACCAAACAGCGCCATCTTGACTGAAGTGCGTTTAGTGACAAAACTTGCTTTAAACCGATTCGTTACTTCGGTGGCTTCCCTTGGTTTTGAATTTGGATCTTCTCATTTTGACTTGTAAACGGTTATGTTTTCCACTTGCTGGAAGTCTCGATTCACCTCCCGTGGTCAGGTTTGATGGAAGCGACATGATTTCATTGGACTTGACAACAGCGCTTTATGGTGTCAGTTTTACAACACACACTAATCCGCCTATCCAAAGCACAGAAAACGCAGTGGTGTGCACTTTTATTTGAAGAGAACGTTTAGGATACTTTTGGGAATCGGTGGAACAGGGAAAGGGGTGGGGAGCGAAGGGTGTGGGGGAGAGGGGGGGGGATGGGAGTCATCACACAATTTCAAAATGATGTAGGTTACCTTCGCTCTGACGACAAGAACAACCGCGTATTGATATACTCACGACCAAAACGCTGCTCGGCCTAGTCGTCGTCTCCTCCTCCACCACCGAGATCAAGGAAGCCTGCGTCGACACATCCGTCACAGGTGACGTCACCACAGGATTTGACGTCACAGTGGACGTGGACTTATCCGGCTTCGGGGGCTCTGTTTCCGAAGCCGTGCGTAGAGTAGTGGTGGTGGTGGTGGTAGTAGTGGTGGGTGTGGGTGGGGTGGTTCGGGGTCTAGGACGATCGATCTCACAGGGTTCGATGAAGTCGGTGCGGAGGGTGTCGGCGTTCACGGAGATGGGGCTGGCCTGGGGGTCCTGGATGACCACGGAGGCCACGGAGGTCCACATGCTGGTGAAGTTCTGCACGAACGTCGCTCTGGAAGACGCAGCATAGGATCTGACTTTAGAGCGGTGTGTGTGTGTGTGTGTGTGTGTGTGTGTGTGTGTGTGTGTGTGTGTGTGTGTGTGTGTGTGGGTTGGGTTGGGTTATGTTGTGTTGTGTGTGAGTGTGAGTGTGAGTGTGTATGTGTGTGTGTGTGAGGGAGAGAGAGAGAGAGAGAGAGAGAGAGAGAGAGAGAGAGAAAGAGCGCAGGTATGTGTGCGCGCGCGGGGGTGTGTGTGTGTGTGTGTGTGTGTGTGTGTGTGTGTGCGTGCGGGGGGGGGGGGGGGCGTGCATGCGGAGGGATGGAGCACCGGAGGGTGATAAGAATGCTCTGTGTGTGTGTGTGTGTGTGTGTGTGTGTGTGTGTGTGTGTGTGTGTGTGTGTGTGTGTGTGTGAAGGAAAGAGGGTGGGGTAACTGTTTTGCATATGCTGATGTTTGTGCGTGCGAGGAAGAGGAAGAGCAAAAGAAGAAGACACAAGAGCGCTCAACCAATCATGACTGCAAATCCCAAACGGACTATGAACATGGACCAAATGGAATATCCATGTGTCTGTGGAAAGCGTTTCGCTACCACCCGTGGCATGAAGATCCACAGAACAAAGATGGGATGTGTGAAGACTCATCTGAATGAGCAGCAGCGCACTGCATCAGCAGATAAGACGTCGGAAGACCAAGGCCAGGATTTAAACCACAGTGCCAAGGACATCCACGCTGTTGGTTCGGATGAGGAATTTGCACAGGCCCTCGATGCCAGGCGCCTGAAACTCAACCTGCCACGAGCAAACGAAACTGAAGATTGGGAGAAACTGGATGCAAAAATCGTCCAAAGACTCGATGCACTGATAGGGAAAAGCACCCTGGAACACAAACTAGCCACATATGGGGACATTGTGTATGCCACATGTAGAGACGCCTATGGAGCAAAACTACCCAAAGAGAAAACACCTCCAAAGAAATCCAGACGCCAAGAAAAGATGGACAAGATCAGGGTCCAAAAGAAAAACCTCAAGATGCAAATGAAGACCGCACTGCCAGCTGAAAAACAAGGCTTGGAAAAACTGTGGAAAGACCTGAAAGAAAAACACAGTGCCCTCAGCAAAGCGGAATCTGCGAGGAAGAGGAAGAGCAAAAAGAAGAAGACACAAGAGCGCTTCTTCAGAGACCCCTTCCAGTTTGCCAGAACACTGTTTGAGCAGCCAAAATCTGGGACCCTAAGTGTGGACAAAGGAGTTCTTGAGCAGCATCTGAGGAAAACATACTCTGACCCACAGAGCAAAGCACCACTCGACATTCAAGGTCTGGTGTGGCCAACCAACCCTGAGGAACAGTTCAATGGCAAGCCTCCAACGTTGGCGGAAATCAAGAAGGTGGTCGACAAAGCCAGAGCCAAATCATCACCAGGGCCAAACGGAATACCTTACCAGCTTTACAAGAAATGTCCCAAGGTGCTGGAGTGGCTCCACAGGCTGCTGCGATCGGCTTGGAGAAACCAGAAGATCAGCGGCCAGTGGATGACGGCAGATGGTGTGTACATCCCCAAAGAGCAAAACTCAAGTGACATTAGCCAGTTCAGGCCAATATCACTACTGAACGTCGAAGGGAAAATCTTCTTCTCTGTCATGGCAGCAAGGCTGACCAAGTACCTGATGGAAAACAAGTACTTGGATGTGTCAGTCCAGAAAGGTGGCATCCCAGGCGTGGCGGGCTGTGTAGAACACGCCACAATGATCTGGGACGCAATCCAAAAAGCAAAAACAGAAAAGAGAGACCTGGACGTAGTGTGGCTTGATCTGGCAAACGCATATGGATCTGTGCCCCATGAGATGATACAGTTGGCTCTTGAGATGTACCATGTGCCAAAGAACATCCGCGACATGCTCAAGAAGTACTTCAATGGCTTCTCAATGCGGTTCTCTACCAAGGAGTCACACAACAGACTGGATCAACTTGGAAGTGGGTATTGCAATGGGCTGTGCAATTTCCCCAATACTGTTCGTGCTGGCAATGGAACTCATCTTGAAAGCAGCAACAAACAACGCGAGACAAACAGACCTTGGCGATGGATACAAGATGCCTCCTCTCAAGGCCTTCATGGATGACACTACAGTGATTTCATCCAGAGAAGACGAGACACGTCATGTGCTGGAGAGGCTGGACGACATAGTTGCCTCATCCAGAATGAAGTTCAAGCCAAAGAAATCACGGAGTCTCTCACTGAGGAAAGGAAAAGTGGCCGGATCTGTGGTCTTCAGTGTTGCCAACCAGGCCATTCCAACAGTCACAGAAGAACCAGTCAAGAGCCTTGGAAGATGGTATGATGATACGCTGAAAGACACACAAAGAGCAAAAGAAACCAAGCAGATGGCGGAGGAAGGCTTGGAGACCATTGACCAGTGTGGGCTCCCTGGCAAATACAAGGTCTGGTGTCTACAGTTCATGCTGATACCAAAGCTGCTATGGCCTCTGATGATATACGACATCTGCACCAGCATAGTGGAGGCAATGGAAGCCAAAATCAACAAGTTCACAAGGAAATGGCTTGGTGTCCCACCCTGTCTGACTGACATAGCGCTGTACTGTCGCCAAGCAAAGCTGAAACTACCCCTGAAATCCATCCTGGA
>CM065719.1:83420439-83422939 GCA_033310375.1 Conus canariensis
AATGGGGTATCTATTTGTTTCTCCATATATCAAATCATTTGGTGTTTGCATTTGAACACCTAGGAACTTTTTAAGAGCAAACAAGTGTACCTTTTCACAGTGTCGAGCTGCACTACTTAATCCCCACAATTCAGCCCCATATTGAACAATTGGTTGTATTTGTGTGTCAAATAATTTAAGATATACAACAAGAGAACTACAGTTTAGTTTAAATAATTTTTGCAATATACTTAGCATCGCATGTTTAGCTCTGCTGGCAAGATTTTGACACGACACAGTAAAACTCAATCTTGTTGAAAAATGAATACCTAAATACTTATAAACATTAACAACGGGTATAGGGATTCCATTGTAAGACCTATGTTCTCTCGCTGCTAGGTATCCACCTTTCCTGAAAACGACTATATTGCTTTTATTCATATTCAGCTTTAGATGGAGTCCTGATGCTGCTCTATATAGGCTGTTTAATTGTGTCTGTAACCCAACTATTGTTTCAGACAAGAGAGCCACATCATCTGCCAAAAGTAATATAAATAATTCAAAGTAATCACACGTAAATGTAGCACCATGTTTCCCATTTCTGATCACTTCCAACGCTAATTCATTTATAAATAAAGTGAACAACACTGGACTAGTAACATCGCCTTGTTTTACCCCTCGGGTACAATTTATAAAGTCTGTCAGTTTTGAGCCGGAACGAATTCTAGTTCTGACTGTAACATACATGCTGTGGATACATCGGAAAAGTTTTCCTTTGATTCCATTTTTCAAAAGAATAGGCCATAATAAGTTTCTTTCGATAGAGTCAAATGCTTTTTCAAAATCAATAAAAGCAACATAGAGTTTGCGGTTAAGACAAAACTGCTTTTGTACTAAAGCTAATAATGTGTACATATGATCAGTAGTAGAGTAACCTCTTTTAAATCCCGCTTGTTGTTCCCCAGTAATATTATGCAACTCAATCCATTCCTGAATCCTGTTGTTTACAATAGAACTATAGAGTTTACTGCTTGTATCTGATAGCGATATTCCTCTGTAATTATTAGGATCATCTTTATCACCTTTTTTGAATAAAGGTAGTACAATACTTTCCGTCCACTTATCTGGGAAGATTCCCTTATCAAACAAAGTATTAAAAAGTTTAACAAAGAAGTCAACAACGCGATTCCCAGAGTGCTTTAACATCTCCCCAATAATTCCGTCTGGACCAGCCGATTTACCATTCTTTAACTTCCTTATCGCTAATGACACTTCTTCTCTAGATATCGGGCGGTTCATGGAACCGCCATCGTCATTCTCGTCATTATTATCATTAGCGTCACTAGTATCACTGGTGTCATCATCGCAGTTATCAATTATACAAGAATCTTCTGTTTGTAAATTTGTTTCCAGTAATTTTTTAAAGTGATTATACCAGTCAGCCATTGTTATATTGTTATATGGCTGCTTTCTTTTAAAGGAGACTCTATGCACATTTTCCCAAAACTGTTTTTGATCATTAACTGATGCAATTAGCGATCCTAACAATGAATCATTATGTTGTTTTTCTTTAAATTTTAGAAGATTTTTATACTCCCTCCTGGCTATACAGTAGGCAACGCGATCAGTAGCATCCTTCGTCCGCAGAAATGTACTCAGCAATCCTTTAGCTTTTGATTTACTTATTTTACAGTCATCATCGTACCAATCACTTTTTTCACTCATTTTGTTCAAACAAATTCGCTTCTTCAGACAACCAGCGTGAGTTTTAAGACATGCAACAAACATATTCAAGGCTTCATTACAATCACGATCAATCATATTTATAGCATCATCGAGTAATGATAATACTTCAACCGACTGCATTGTATGGGCGTACGTTGGTTCAAAAGAAGGGTTCCACACAAACTTTTCAATCACCTCACAGTCATTTTCAACACTTAAAGACACAGCGTTAAGTTTATGCATTCCAAAATGAAATTCGACAGGTAAATGGTCAGATTCTAATCTCTCTGAAACAACTAAATTACAAGAAGGCAAAACAACTGAAAGTAGATTTCGAGAAATCAGAAAATAGTCGTTTACACTACACCCAGAGTCTGAAATATACGTATAGTGCCCATCAAGATCACCATTACATACTCCATTTAGTATATACAATCCCAGCGAGGTACACATATTTAACAAACATTTTCCATAATTATTAAGTACATTGTCTGAAGATTTCCTTTCTAAATAATCTGAGCAACTATCAAATTCAAAATTGTAAGTATCATACATGTCATAAATATCTTGAGAAACATTAGCTGTTCTGCTGTTCAGATCACCAGACAAGATTATATGCACATCATTCAAATCAAGCATACAATCAGTAAGACATTCTTCAAGAGAAAGAATACCATTATCAACGTCAAAATAAGCATAATATGGTGAACCATCAGGTGGCACATATGAACAAACATATAACACATCCTCTGTTAAACCAAACAAATTCTTGTCAATCAAACAAAAAGAGCATTAG
>CM065719.1:83427939-83433104 GCA_033310375.1 Conus canariensis
TGATTCATTGAAACTTTCCTATACCCACTGTGTCACGCAAATGTCACATGTCTAAATCTCACCTTCCTATCCCTTCTTCCCCTCTCCCTATACACACACACACACACACACACACACAGAGAGAGAGAGAGAGAGAGAGAGGAGAGAGAGAGAGAGAGATGACGTCATTGATGAAGTGTTGTCGTCACTGCACTATGACGGCTGATCAATCGTCACTCAGGTACACCGAACACTGACCGTGACCTTTTCCAGGCGACCCTTGCTGTTTGTTTGTTTGTTACCTCAAGGGCAATAATTCTGACTTGTCCTGACCTGGGGAAACCGCTCTTCAATGAAAGGAAATTTTTGAATGAGGCAGGGAACAGTAAGCAAGAATTAACGAACAAGTAAGGTCACTCTTGCTCCCATGGTGAAATAAATAAAGTCCATTAGCCCATTGAAAATTTCCTTTCATTCCAATCAAACTGAAGTTCTCTGTATCTGTGACTGTTCGTCCGTGTGTTTGTTTGACTCTATTCAAGATGGAAAAGGCTGTGCCAGTAAAGGCTGTGCCAGTCTTGAATAAATGTTAATTTGTATTTGTTCATTTCTCCAGTTGTTGTTGCTGTGCCGATGTGTCAGGCACAGGGTATATGGGCAAGCTTGGAATATCTTCTTTTTTTGGGGGGGTGGGGGGGGGGGGGGTGGGGGGGGGGGGGTATTTCCTTGTTTGTTGTGTGTGCTCTCTGTTGTCATTTCTGCTTGGCGATACGGTGTCCTACGCTCTTCAATGATTAACCTCTTCCTTGCTTGCCCTGTGTCTATTGCAGGGTCATTTTCACGATCTTGTACGCCCGTAACCGTGTCTACTACGGGGTACTTATTACAAAAACAGTTGATTTTTATCATACTAATGACCAGCAAAATCAAATTATTATGATACCACATCATAGCATAGGGTATAAGAAGAAAAAAACATGCAAAAAATCTAAGAGATATCTCAATAGATGAATGAGTAGTGAACAGATGAGTGAGCCTACTGCAAAAAGCCCTGGCACTCAGCAATACGGAAAAGCTCTTATACTGTGGCAGGGAAAGGGTTAAGCCCATGGTAAAGAGATATGCTGAGGCCATAGAGCCCCTATCGTTCATCAACGAACCCATTCACGCGTCACAGGATTACAGCCGCTAGGGTTTATTTCCGTGTAAGTGAATCCCGCAGTACCGGTGTTAGTCACCATGACAGATGTTATTTCATGCCGAAAAGTAAGTCATAACGTCGTCGCACGAGTTTGACCCTCCACGACAAATGGTTTGAAACATGGTCGAAAGATAGGGCTCTGTCTTCCTAAAAGTCAGCGGAATTGTATTTGTTTGTTTGCTAGCTTGCTTGCTCCCCCCCCCCCCCCCCCCCCCCCCTCCCCCACACACAGCCGTCTTTTCTCAGCTCTGTGTTCACATAGTTCTATGGTACCTAAACTCTATATTCTGTAGCTGTATGTTTGCACAGCTCTATAGTCACACAGCTCTATTTTCAGTCTCACAATTCATTGTTCTGCCGCCCTATGGTATCTCAGCTCTATGTCCCCCCAGCCCTATGTTCACACACTTCTGTGTTATCGTAGCTCGATAGTTAGTGGCTCTATATTGCTTCAGTCTTGTGTGCACGTGGCTTTATGTTACTGCAACTCCGTCTTAATACAGTGCAATACTATTACAGTCTTGTGTATACAATTATGTATTCCCAAAGTTCGTTGAAAAATCAACTAACGAAATCAGAAACAAATATCTATCTAACATAGACAGGTAAAAAATAAATAGATAATGAAATAAATGAACAAACAAATAGACAAATACAAGTAAACAAGTGAATAAATAAATATATAAATAAGTAAATCAAGTAATCAAATAGAACACAAATAAATGTTACAAATGATAAATCACCCCGCACCCCACCCCCCACCCCCTTACGCGATTGATCGTTCAACGCCATGCTGAAGCAAAAGATATGCTGGCCTTTTGTCTTTAAATGACAGTTTGTTCATCGAAATAAAGAGTTCATTGAATTGAATATAAATGCCAATTTCGTAATTTGCTGTTTGTGAAGCAAATGGTTTACAAGATCCTAATGTCCGCGCCATCTGGTTGTTAATTCATAATGTCTCTCTTGCGATGAGTACAGTGGTATTTATTTATTTGTTCATTTATTTATCTATTCATTCATTTATTTATTTATGTATTTTTTCATTAATCTATTATGTTTATTTATTTATTTATTTATTCATTGATCTATTTGTTTATGTTGTCACGTATTTTCATTTATGTATATATTTATGTATGTATTTATCGCTGAGGAAGATGGCCGGATGGCTGTCGAAAGCTACGAGTGAGTGGTGTGTTTTCTTCTGTTGGGAGACTACGTCTAATTCTAGGTAGCAATATTTATTTATTCATTCATATATGTATGTATGCAATCATTTTTTATTTATTTATTCACTTTTTGAGATTACAGTCCATTAAACTGCCCTGCCCTCCCCCCCCCCCCCCCCCCTCCAAGAAAAAAAATCCTTTCTTTAGAACCATTTAGAGTCCATTAAACACCCACTGTAGTGTGAACGGCGATGCGTCATTTTCATCATCTTGAACATGTTACGGTATTGACAACGATGAAGATGGCAAGTTGAGGTGATTTAATTAGCACTTGCTCCGGGGCAAACGGCAGTGGGACCGGGGGGGACATAGGAACTGAGGTCAGCACCCGTGCAGTCTGGAAATGTGCCGATCGACCTGACACAGGTGATTCGGATCGAGGCGATTGCCAATCGCTGCATAACCTTGAACAGGATGTGATTTCCCCGGGCGTGCAGCTTGACTGTTTCCTGGGTTGATGGCTTGTCATGATTTGGTCCGGTTGACATAGGAGAAAAGTGTAATACATTGAATACTAACGTCAAAGTTATGTGCTTCTTTGTTTATGTTTACCCGTCGGATCGGCAAACATAAGCAAAGCATAATGATTTCGATGGCATAGCAAAATATTCCTTGTTTTGAATCTATTGATTTATTTCTTTGTCTATTTATCTGTTTTATTTATTTATTCATTCATGCACGTATTAATGGATAGGTGGATGGATGGATTTATTATTTGTTTGTTTATTCTCTAATTTGGTTTATTTATTCATCTATTATCTTATCATTTATTTATTCATTTATCCTATTATCTTTATCTATCCATTCATTCATTTCTTTATTCATTTTTTGAGCAACTTACATATTTATAGCACTTTCTTTTCATTACCCTATTCTGTCCTTACCCTATTCTGTCCTTACCCTATTCTGTCCTTACCCTATTCTGTCCTTACCCTATTCTGCCCTTCGCTGGTTCTCTTGGGTGGGTGTCGGATTGAGATTTTCTTCCTGATATGGTGAGGATATCCAAAAAAAACAACTATAGATGGTGAATCTCAAATTTGCATTTGGCGAGACATATTTTTTTTCAAAATCTCTCTCTCTCTCTCTCTCTCTCTCTCTCTCTCTCTCTCTCTCTCTCTCTCTCTCTCTCTCTCTCATGTATTTATGTATACTTCATTCTGTCGTGCTAAAAACCATACAAAAGCACTTCTGTATTTTCTTGTTTTCATCTATTATTGTTATTTTTTGTTTGTTTGTTTGTTTGTTTTTTTGTTTGTTTGTTTTTTTAGGTACTGACGAACCGGCTTATATTTTATTTCGGACTTTCTCCTTTTTTATTCTCAACACCAGTGTCATTGTCTGTGTAAAAGCATCAGGCTCGAATCTAATTAATTTTTGTGAGAATATCATTATTCTGGCTGTTTCTGAAACAAACAAACAAACAAAGAAAAAAAACCGAAGAGGAATACAAAAAAAAAAAAGAAGAATTCGTTTGGTAAGACTCAGTACCACAAACTTTGACAGTGACCCAGTATAAAAAAAACCCAGCAACTATTAAAAAAAAAATCCAAAGCATAAAATAATCAATCAGCAACAAAAACAATCAAACAAACATAAAGTTATTTACCTTGGCGTTTCTTGTAGACGCAGAAAACATAGCGAAATTGTCCAGTATCTTCGAAAAGACAGAAAAAACGAATCAACACCAAATTTATATCGAAATAAGACCTGCTTTAAAGTCCTTTTGGGTGTTGTTGTACACCTTTTCTAATTCTAATCATTCCTCATTCGAAATGAGACTCTTTTCATGAGAGTCCAACGTTCAAATCCCACATGTCAGGGTGAAAATGTCTTCAGTATCCTAATCCTCTCCTCTCGCTCGCTTGATTTCGAAACAAGTGTCAGCTAGTCGTCGAGCCCTCTCGCGGGCGTTTTTACCTGTGACGATAGTTTGTAGGTATGTTTTTAATTAACAGTCACGTTCGGGGCAGGTAAATTTTTAATTGAACAGGTTCCGGGCAGCTGAGCCTCTTCCATCACGAGAGTGACTTACCGGTGGCGACGTCAGCTCTTCTTCCTGTTTGTCAGTCAAGTTCACCCCTCTGGTGGACCCGCCGTCCGTCAGTCTACGTTCAGAGGTGTTGGTGCCCGCGATAGTATGCATGACAGTTTTGCTGGATTTTCGGTGTGTGTGTGTGTGTGTGTGTGTGTGTGTGTGTGTGTGTGTGTGTGTGTGTGAAAAGGAAAGACAGGGACCACAGTGGGATAAGAGGGAAGACTTTATAACATTGTCTTATATAGGAAAACTAGGTAACACTGTCTTGAGTTAGGAAGACGGGGCAATTCTGTCTTTAAAGAGAAGACCCGTGTAAAATTGCCTCAAAAAGGAAGAACGGGCTGCACTGTCTTAAAAGAGAAGACAGGGTAGATTTTCTTAAACGTGAAGATTTGGATAAAGTAGTCTCAAAGGAGAAGATTGAGTAATAATGATTAGCTCAAAAGGCAAGACTGGATAAGATTGTCTTAAAAGGGAAGACTGGGCAAAAGTCTCTTAAAACGGAAGGCTGGGTAACATTGTCTCAAAAGGGAAAATTGGGTGAATTTTTCTTTTAAAGAAAAATCTAGGTTACACTGTCGTAACAGGGAATCCTGGGTAAAATTGTCTTAAAGGTGATGACTAGGTACGCTGTCTTAAAAGTGAAAATCGGATGGAATTACCATTTAAAGGAAAGGCCTGGTAAAATTGTCTTCAAAAGGAAGATTAGGTAACATTG
>CM065719.1:83433204-83483204 GCA_033310375.1 Conus canariensis
CTCACTCATGAACACACACACACACACACACACACACACACACACACACACACACACACTCACTCACTCATGAACACACACACACACACACACACACACACACACACAACACACACACACACACACACACAATCGCGCGCGCGCGCGTGTATCAGCCATCAAATATGTTTCCAGTTAATTTCTTTAATGAAAGAATTCCCCGAACTGCTTAGCATAAAAGCAAATATCATCATTTTTTCAAAGCTCCAATATTTAATATGTGCGTGTGTGTGGTGTGTGTGTGTGTGTGTGTGTGTGTGTGTGTGTGTGTGTGTGTGTGTGTGTGGTGTATGTGTGTGTGTGTTGTGTGTGTGTGGTGTGTGTGTTTGTGCGTGCGTGCGTGCGTGCGTGTTTGTGTATGTTTGTGGTGTGTGTGGTGTGTGTGTGTGTGTGTGTGTGTGTGTGTGTGTGTGTGTGTGTGTGTGTGTGTGTGTGTGGTGCGTGTATGTGTGTGTATGTGTGTGTGTGTGGTGTGTGTGTGTGGCTGCGCGCGCGCGCGCGTGTGTGTGTGAGGGAGACAGAGACAGACAGACGGACGGAGAGAGAGAGAGAGAGAGAGAGAGAGAGAGAGAGAGAGAGAGAGAGAGAGAGAGGCAGAAAGACAGACAGACAGACAGACAGACAGAGAGTTAGGCCCTACTGCCTAAAATAAATATGTGGGTGTAATAATGAGAGTGAGGTTTAGAAATGTTCTTATCTGTCAAACGTCATCACCATTATTATCATGTATTCTATTGTTGTCGTGTCTATCTTCATTGCTGTCATTTCTGATCGTCACCACAACTACTATCACTACCGTCATCATTGTCATCGTTATCATATTGGTAATGTTACTTTCGGTGGTCCTGAATGCGGCTGCCGCTTTTGCTTCTGCCCCTTATCTTAACTCCTTTCTGCTCTGTCTCCCCTAACTTCTTTCTGCTCTGTCTCCCCTAACTTCTTTCTGCTCTGTCTCCCCTAACTTCTTTCTGCTCTGTCTCCCCTAACTTCTTTCTATTCTGTCTCCCCTAACTTCTTTCTTCTTTCTGCTCTGTCTCCCCTAACTTCTTTCTACTCTGTCTCCCCTAACTCCTTTCTGCTCTGTCTCCCATAACTCCCTTCTGCTCTGTCTCCCCTAACTTCTTTCTGCTCTGTCTCCCCTAACTTCTTTTTCTCTGCTCTGACTCCCCTAACTTCTTTGTATTTGTCTCCCCTAACTTCTTTCTGCTCTGCCTCCCCTAACTTCTTTTTCTGCTCTGTCTCCCCAAACTTCTTTCTAGTCTGTCTCCCCTAACTTCTCTTTCTGATCTGTCTCCCCTAACTTCTTTCTGCTCTGTCTCCCCTAACTTCTTTCTACTCTGTCTCCCCTGACTTCTCCTCTGCTCTGTCTCCCCTAACTTCTTTCGGCTCTGTCTCCCCAAACTTCTTTCTGCTCTGTCTCCCCTAACTTCTTTTTCTGCTCTGTCTCCCCTAACTTCTTTTTACTCTGTCTCCCCTAACTTCTTTTTCTATTCTGTCTCCCCTAACTTCTTTCTACTCTGTCTCCCCTAACTTCTTTCTGCACTGTCTCCCTTAACTTCTTTCTACTCTGTCTCCCCTAACTTCTTTCTGCTCTGTCTCTCCTAACGTCTTTCTGCTCTGTCTCCCCTAACTTCTTTCTGCTCTGTCTCCCCTAACTTCTATCTGCTCTGTCTCCCCTAACTTCTTTTTCTGTTCTGTCTCCCCTAATTTCTTTCTGCTCTGTCTCCCCTAACTTCTTTCTACTCTGTCTCCCCTAAACTTCTTTCTGCTCTGTCTCCCCTAACTTCTTTCTGCTCTGTCTCCCCTAACTTCTTCCTGCATTGTCTCCCCTAACTTCTTTCTACTCTGTCTCCCCTAACTTCTTTCTGCTCTGTCTCCCCTAACTTCTTCCTGCATTGTCTCCCCTAACTTCTTTCTGCTCTGTCTCCCCTAACTTCTTCCTGCATTGTCTCCCCTAACTTCTTTCTACTCTGTCTCCCCTAACTTCATTCTGCTCTGTCTCCCCTAACTTCTTTCTACTCTGTCTCCCCTAACTTCATTCTACTCTGTCTCTCTAACTTCTTTCTACTCTGTCTCCCCTGACTTCATTCTGCTCTGTCTCCCCTAACTTCTTTCTGCTCTGTCTCCCTAACTTCTTTCTACCCTGTCTCCCCTAACTTCATTCTGCTCTGTCTCCCCTAACTTCATTCTACTCTGTCTCCCTAACTTTTTTCTACTCTGTCTCCCTAACTTCTTTCTACTCTGTCTCCCCTAACTTCATTCCGCTCTGTCTCCCCTAACTTCTTTCTGCTCTGTCTCCCCTAACTTCTTTCTACTCTGTCTCCCCTAACTTCATTCTGCTCTGTCTCCCCTAACTTCTTTCTACTTTGTCTCCCCTGACTTCTCCTCTGCTCTGTCTCCCCTAACTTCTTTCTGCTCTGTCTCCCCAAACTTCTTTCTGCTCTGTCTCCCCTAACTTCTTTTTCTCCTCTGTCTCCCCTAACTTCTTTCTACTCTGTCTCCCCTAACTTCTTTTTCTGTTCTGTCTCCCCTAACTTCTTTCTACTCTGTCTCCCCTAACTTCATTTGCTCTGTCTCCCCTAACTTCTTTCTACTCTGTCTCCCCTAACTTCTTTCTGCTCTGTCTACCCTAACTTCTCTTTCTACTCTGTCTCCCCTAACTTCTTTCTGCTCTGTCTCCCTTAACTTCTCTTTCTACTCTGTCTCCCCTAACTTCTTTCTACTCTGTCTCCCCTATCTTCTTTCTACTCTGTCCTCCCCTAACTTCCTTCTACACCCCCCTAACTTCTTCCTACTATGTCTCCCTCAACTATCGTTCTGTCTGTCCCCTAACTCTCTTCTACTCTGTCCCCCTAACTTCTTTCTGCTCTGTCCCCCTAACACTCTTCTACTCTTCCCCCTAACTTCTTTACTGTCGTCCCCTAACTTCTCTTTCTACTCTGTCTCCCTAACTACTTTCTACTCTGTCTCCCCTATTTCTTTCTACTTCTTCCCCTAACTTCTTTCTAAACATCTTCTCCTAACTTCTTTCTACTATGTTCCCCTCACTTCGTTTGTTTGTGTCTCCCCTAGCTTTCTTTGCTCGTGTCTCCTAACTTTTTTCTACTGCTGTCGTCCTAACTTTTTTTCTGTTTCTGTCTCCCCTACTTCTCTTTCTACTCTGTCTGCCCCTAACTTCTTTTGCTGTAGTCTTCCTAAGTTCTTCTGCTGCTGTCTCCCCTAACTTCTTTCTATCTGTCTCCTAATTTCTTCTGTTTGTCTCCCCCACTTCTATCTGTCTGTCACCCCAACTCTTCTGCTACTGTCTCCCCCAACTTCTCTTTCTGCTCTGTCACCTAACATTCTTTCGCTCTGTCATCCCCAAATTCTCTTTCTGCTCTGTCTCCCTAACGTCTTTCTGCTCTGTCTCCACTAATTTCTTCCTGCATTGTCCTCCCTAACTTCTTTCTAATCTGTCCCCTAACTTCTTTCTATCTGTCTCCCTAACCTCTTTCTGCTCTGTCTCCCCAACTTCTTTCTGCTCTGTCTCCCCTAACTTCTCTTCTACTCTGTATCCCCTAACTCTTCTTGCCTGTCTCCCTTAACTTCTTTCACCTGTCTACCTAACTCCTTTCTACTCTGTCTCCCCTAACTTCTCTACTCTGTCTCCCCTAACTCCTTTCTCCTCTGTCTCCCCTAATTCTTTCTACTCTGTCTCCCCTAACTCCTTTCTGCTCTGTCTCCACTAACGTTTTTCTTCTGTCTCCACTAATTCTTTCTATCTGTCTCCCCTAACTCCTTTCTCCTCTGTCTCCCCTAATTCTTTCTACTCTGTCTCCCCTATTCGTTTCTGCTCTGTCTCCCTAATTTCTTTCTACTCTGTCTCCCCTAACTCCTTTCTACTCTGTCTCCCCTAATTTCTTTCTGCTCTGTCTCCCCTAACTTCTTTCTACTCTGTCTCCCCTAACTTCATTTGCTCTGTCTCCCCAAACTTCTTTCTACTCTGTCTCCCCTAACTTCATTTCTGCTCTGTCTCCCCTAACTTCTTTCTACTCTGTCTCCCCTAACTTCATTCTGCTCTGTCTCCCCTGACTTCTTCTACTCTGTCTCCCCTAACTTCTTCTCATTGCTCCCCTAACTTCTTTCTGCTCTGTCTCCCCTAACTTCTTTTTCTACTCTGTCTCCCCTGACTTCTTTCTGCTCTGTCTCCCCAAATTCTTTTTCTACTCTGTCTCCCCTAACTTCTTTCTGCTCTGTCTCCCCTAACTTTCACTTTCCTACTCTGTCTCCCCTAACTTTTTTCTGTTCTGTCTCCCTACTCTCTTTTTGCTATGTCTCCCCTAACTCCTTTCTGCTCTGTCTCCTCTCCCTAACTTCTTTTACTTTTGTCTCCCCTAACTTCTTTCTGCTCTGTCTCCCCTAACTTCTCTTTTACTCTGTCTCCCCTAACTTCTTTCTGCTCTGTCTCCCCTAACTTCTTTCTACTCCTGTCTCCCTTAACTTCTTTCTACTTGTCTCCCCTAACTTCTTCCTACTCTGTCTCCCTTAACTTCGTTCTGTTCTGTCTCCCCTAACTTCTTTCTACTCTGTCTCCCCTCACTTCTTTCTTGCTCATTCTTCACCTGTCTCCCTAACTTCTTCTACTTGTCTCCCCTAACTTCTTTCTACTCTGTCTCCCCTAACTTCTTCTGCTCTGTCTCCCCTAACTTCTTTCTCTCTGTCTCCCTAACTTCTTTCTCCTGTCTCCCCTAACTTCTTTCTGCTCTGTCTCCCCTAACTTCTTTCTGCTCTGTCTCCCCTAACTTTTTCTACTCTGTCTCCCTAACTTCTTCTCTCTGTCTCCCCTAACTTCTTTCTACTCTGTCTCCCCTAACTACTTTCTGCTCTGTCCCCCCTAACTTCTTTCTACTCTGTCTCCCCTAACTTCTATCTGCTCTGTCTCCCCTAACTTCTTTCTACTCTGGTTCTCCCGTAACTTCTTTCTGCTCTGTCTCCCCTAACTACTTTCTACTCTGTCTCCCCTAACTTCTTTCTACTCTGTCTCCCCTAACTTCTTTCTACTCTGTCTCCCCTAACTTCTTTCTGCATTGTCTCCCCTAACTTCTTCCTGCATTGTCTCCCCTAATTTCTTCCTGCATTGTCTCCCCTGACTTCTTTCTGCTCTGTCTCCCCTAACTTCTTTCTGATCTGTCTCCCCTAACTTCTTTCTACTCTGTCTCCCCTAACTTCTCTTCTGATCTGTCTCCCCTAACTTCTTTCTGCTCTGTCTCCCCTAACCTCTTTCTGCTCTGTCTCCACTAACCTCTTTCTGCTCTGTCTCCCCTAACTTCTATCTGCTCTGTCTCCCCTAACTTCTTTCTGCTCTGTCTCCCCTAACTTCTTTCTGCTCTGTCTCCCCTAACTTCTTTCTACTCTGTCTCCCCTAATTTCTCTTCCTACTCTGTCTCCCCTAACGTCTTCTTGCCTTGTCTCCCCTAACTTCTTTCTACTCTGTCTCCCCTAAGTCCTTTCTACTCTGTCTCCACTAACTTCTTTCTACTCTGTCTCCCCTAACTCGTTTCTGCTCTGTCTCCCCTAACTCCTTTCTGCTCTGTCTCCCCTAATTTCTTTCTACTCTCTCTCCCCTAACTTCTTTCTACTCTGTCTCCCCTAACTCCTTTCTGCTCTGTCTCCCCTAACGTTTTCTATTCTGTCTACCCTAATTTCTTTCTACTCTGTCTCCCCTAACTTCTTTCTGCTCTGTCTCCCCTAATTTTCTTTCTACTTTGTCTCCCCTATGTCGTTTCTGCTCTGTCTCCCCTAATTTCTTTCTACTCTGTCTCCCCTAACTCCTTTCTACTCTGTCTCCCCTAATTTCTTTCTACTCTGTCTCCCCTAACTCCTTTCTACTCTGTCTCCCCTAATTTCTTTCTGCTCTGTCTCCCCTAACTTCTTTCTATTCTGTCTCCCTTAATTTCTTTCTGCTCTGTCTCCCCTAACGTTTTTCTATTATGTCTCCCCTAGTTTCTTTCTGCTCTGTCTCCCCTAATTTCTTTCTACTCTGTCTCCCCTCACTTCTTTCTGCATTGTCTCCCCTAACTTCTTACTGCTATGTGCCCTCTAACTCCTTTCTGGTTTGTCTCCCCTAACGTCTTACTGCTATGTGCCCTCTAACTTCTTTTTGGTTTGTCTCCCCTAACGTCTTAGTGCTATGTGCCCTCTAACTCCTTTCTGGTTTGTCTCCCCTAACGTCTTACTGCTATGTGCCCTTTAACTTCTTTCTGGTTTGTCTCCCCTAACGTCTTACTGCTATGTGCCCTCTAACTTCTTTCTGGTTTGTCTCCCCTAACGTCTTACTGCTATGTGCCCTTTAACTTCTTTCTGGTTTGTCTCCCCTGACGTCTTACTGCTATGTGCCCTTTAACTTCTTTCTGTTCTGTCTCCCCTGACGTCTTACTGCTATGTGCCCTCTAACTTTTTTCTGCATTTTCTCCCCTAACTTCTTACTGCTATGTACCCTCTAACTTCTTTCTGGTTTGTCTCCCCTAACGTCTTACTGCTATGTGCCCTTTAATTTCTTTCTGGTTTGTCTCCCCTGACGTCTTACTGCTATGTGCCCTCTAACTTTTTTCTGCATTTTCTCCCCTAACTTTTCACTGCTATGTGCCCTCTAACTTTTTTCTGCATTGTCTCCCCTAACTTTTCACTGCTATGTGCCCTCTAACTTTTTTCTGCATTGTCTCCCCTAACTTTTCACTGCTATGTGCCCTCTAACTTTTTTTCTGCATTGTCTCCCCTAACTTTTCACTGCTATGTGCCCTCTAACTTTTTGTCTGCATTGTCTTCCATAACTTCGCACTGCTATGTGCCCTCTAACTTCTGTCTGTTTCTTTCTAACCTAAGTGTGGTACCACTCTTTACTGAAACCCTGTATGATCACTACACTAATCGTTTTGAATTTCAGTTGCTAGATGGTGTTTTGATAAGTTTCGCCAGATGTTTCATTTCTTCATTGTGGTTCATGGCGCCTCCTGTCAGACACAGCCGAACGCCTTCCTAAAGTCGCTGAAGACACGGTAGAACTCCCCCTGGTGTTGGAGATGCTCTTCACAAAGAATATGCAGCGTTTGTTTTCTTAGATCTGTTCGATGGAACTTCTGGCTTTGAGGAATCCACATAATTCTTCAGCAATGATGGTATCTGTCTGTGACTTGTAATCTATTCAGAATGATTTTGAGCGTTACTCTGCTTGCATGGCTGGTCAAGCTGATAGTGCGGTGGCTCTGGCAGTGTTGGAGATTTCCGTTCTTAGGAAGGGTGACGAGAAGGGACTGAGTCCCTGGCGCGGACCGCTTTCCCAGTGTGTCCAAATCTGTTGCAGATGGTAGGTGGGGTTGTTATCTTTATCATTGCCTCTCTTGCAGATGGTAGGTGGGGTTGTTATCTTTATCATTGCCTCTCTTGCAGATGGTAGGTGGGGTTGTTATGCTTATCATTGCCTCTCTGACGTCTTTGAAGAATTCTGCATGATATGGTGGTTGGTGACGTTTGCCATATTCCATATTGAAATCAATCAATGCGTTTCAGAAATCCTTTCATAAGGGAATATCACCCAAAATAAATAAATGATCTCTCTCTCTCTCTCCTCTCTCTCTCTCTCTCTCTCTCTCTCTCTCTCTCTCTCTCTCTCTCTCTCTCTCTCTGACAATGACGATCAAGTGGCACAGAATTTGTCTTGCCATATTGAGATCAAGAACTCTTGGCTTAAACACCCATAAAAAATGATTCCAAACTGAGCCATCCTCATCGTCGCCATTGCCCATCGTGTGGTTTCTTTAGGAAGGATGAGACGTACTTTTCGTTTCATTGTCAAGCATACAATACTGTTCATGCAAAAAGCATATTTTTTTAAAAAGAATATTGCTAAAAAAAATAAGGAGGCAGTTAGAGTGCTAAAATTGAAATACGACGATGACTTGGTAAAAAAAATCTTGCAAGGTATACTGCAGAGGCAGTGAACATTCGAAATAAGAAGAACACCTCAAACCGAGGTGATCAAAAGATATAACGAATCTTAAAAGACAATAAGACATTTTAGTTTTGATTGTTAATGCATTGCGAATTCTTGAAGGTGCATTATTCTCGATGGTCGGTATTCAGGTTTATGGTGCTTGGAATAGTAGCATCGTTTTAATTCATGTTTGTTGTGGATTTACTGTGTATGTTATTTGCTTGTTGCTTTGCACTTCCATGTCATCAAGGCTTATTGGCTAATGACATTAAAAAAGGTTCAGTGTTCAGTGTTCTCTCTGTCTTTGGTTTGTTAGTTCGCTTGCTCGGTGGTTCACTTGGTCTCTCTCTCTCTCTCTCTCTCTCTCCTCTCATCTCTCTCTCTCTCTCTCCTCTTCCTCTCTTCTTCTCTCTCTCTCAAGGCATCACTCGAATGATCAGCTAAAGCCTGACGCTTTAAGCACATATTTCATAACAGACCAGATCAATAGAGTCAACTATGATGTCAACGAGCCCCATAAAAGTAAACTATCGATTACTTTCACGTGGTCCAGAACACCACTATCGCTGTAGGCCTTCTAGCCACAGTGTGCAATCTTAATATGTTCCCAAACTATGGCCCACCATGAGGAAGATGTGTAGGGACATAGGGAAAGAATATAGCGGAAAAGATGGAAGGCACGAAAGTGGAAACGAAAGAAGAAATGAAGAGATAACAAGGATAGCAAGAGGTGAAGAGATAACAAGGATAGCAAGAGGTGAAGAGATAACAAGGATAGCAAGAGGTGAAGAGATAACAAGGATAGCAAGAGGTGAAGAGATAACAAGGATAGCAAGAGGTGAAGAGATAACAAGGACAGCCAGAGGTGAAGAGATAACAAGGATAGCAAGAGGTGAAGAGATAACAAGGATAGCAAGAGGTGAAGAGATAACAAGGATAGCAAGAGGTGAAGAGATAACAAGGACAGCCAGAGGTGAAGAGATAACAAGGATAGCAAGAGGTGAAGAGATAACAAGGATAGCAAGAGGTGAAGAGATAACGAGGATAGCAAGAGGTGAAGAGATAACAAGGATAGCAAGAGGTGAAGAGATAACAAGGATAGCAAGAGGTGAAGAGATAACAAGGATAGCAAGAGGTGAAGAGATAACAAGGATAGCAAGAGGTGAAGAGGTAACAAGGATAGCAAGAGGTGAAGAGATAAAGAAGAGGCAAAGAGGAAGAGTGGAATAAAGCTTTAGAGAAAGCGAACAAAATTGATAGATAAACACAGAATGAAGACAGACATAGAGAAAGTAAGAAGGGAAGAATAAAAAGGGGAAAAAGGGACGAATGGATACAGAATGAAGGAGCAAAAGAGATGGATACAGAAGAATGAAAGAGAACGAATTGACTGAAGTAATCAAGGTAAAAGGAAGATTAGTCATGGGAAAATGAGAAACACTGAAGATAAAGACATACGAAGAAACGGGGAAAAAATTCTGGGAGAAAAAAAAAAAACGAAAGCGGTAAAGAAAGAAAGAATAGTATAATGAGTTCCCGTTTTACCATTTTACATGAAAAGATATTTGATTAAATAATGAAGAAAGAAAGAAAGAAAGAAACACACACACACACACACACACACACACACACACACACACACACACACACACACACACACACACATACATGTATACATCTCTGCATGTATGCATACATACATAAATACATACATAATGCATATAGATTTACGTACACATACATATATACATACATACTTACACACACACACACACACACACACACACACACACACACACACACACACACACACACACACACACTCAAACTCTCACGCATGCACGCTCTCTCTCTCTCTCCTCTCTCCTCTCTCTCTCTCTCTCTCTCTCTCCTCAGTCTCTGTCTGTCACACACACACACACACACACACACACACACACACACACACACACACACACACACACACACACACACACACACACATCCCGCACCACACCACACCACACCACACCACACCATACGGACACACACACTATCATACCATCAGCCTTTTGACGAAGTGAGCCGTGCCCATCTTATGTCCGAAGTAGACAGTGAACACGGTAAGAATGATCCCCGAACACCCCAGTACCGCCACAGCCTGTCGGACTATTGGCCGCCCAGTCCGTTTGCGCGGAATCAGACCAAGTATAAAAGTCTGTTTCCTCGTCATCACCACAAACAGTCGATACCTTCTCCACTAGAAAATATAGGAACGTATGGACACTGATAGTTCTTGCTGCTCTCGCTGTCGACGTCTCGTTGTTGTTGTTGTCGTTGTTGTTGTCGTTGCTGATTCCTGCATAAAATTGAAACCCTGTAAACGTGTGCCTTTCACGGGTCGAGTAAGGCCCATAAAGGTTGCCAGTTGTTGTGCTGTTTATATCAGCCCTGTGTTTTTAAATGAACACATGAAGTTGATGGAGACATTGATAGTTGCATGTTTTAGAAAGCGAAGCAGTCGCTTACTACGCCTTTCTGTTTAAAGCATGTCGTTTTTATGTCGTTTTCCACGGAAACGGTAATAATAGGAAGGGCTTCAGAGTCACAGAAATGTGGAAGTGTTCAACAACAGATGGTAATCAACGTCTGGACTCAAGTATAAACAAATCAGCACACACAACTAAATTGATAAGTACTAATATGCATGGGCAAGGAAGTACGGCAAAACCCCAGTCACGTTTTTCGTCATCTCTTGTTTTGTTTTGTTTGTCTGTTTGCTTTTCAAATGAAAAAAAAAAAATCAGAGATGGTGATTGATCCTGATTTTGATCATGTTTGTCGTATCGAAACCAATTTCTTGCATTTGGCATGGCGGTCAAGCAAACACGATGGAGAAAAGTAGAGCAGAATCAGAAGCAATTCTATTGTTTGAGAATGCCTGAACTGTTTTGTGATCATATTTACGATTGTTGCAACTGTAATATGTGGAATGCATCCATATCCCTGGCCAGTTTTACACCACAGAATGCATTGTATGTATTTCAAATGTTACTCCATGCACGGTGAATGAGGGCAGGTTTTCTTCCCAGCTTGTAATGCAGTCAGACTGCTCCAGCACATCTAATTTTTACGACTGGATTTTTTTTAAGTTCTTGAGCGCTTGTATCACATTTCTTGTATCTAGTCTTAAAATGGCTTGTGTATCTTTCATTCCTTTGCTGCTAAGAAACGGAAACCAGACTTTGAACGACAAGGGTTAATAAACAAGGAAACGACATTTTGGGCTGGTACGCCCATCTTGCATCTTTATTATTATTTTTCATTTTTTAGTGTTGTTTTGTTCTGTTTGATTTTGTTTTAAACAATGAAAAACTGTTGATTTCATTCTTCCTTTGTCTGTTCTGTATTTTCTTAATTGTTTTTCATTTATCATTACCATATCTAACAGGTGGTGGGTGCACTGCGACAATCACCTGTGCAACAAGACTTCTGCTATGTGACCGTTCATCATAACATTTAGCGGGCACTAGTTGGGTTTGCCGTCTCCTCTCAACGTATCCTGGTGAATGCTGGGTGTTCTCATGTTTCATGACCCGTCGCACGGTGACATGGGTTACCAAACGCATCTCATACTGCTGGCGTGTAACTGCACGAAGGAGGTCAGGCATTATCAGGTCTGTCTACAGACTGACCAGAGTCGGAAATATCCCACACTCCGAATCATCAGGTACCGCCGGGATTTGACCCCGTACCCCATGAATTAAGAAGCAGATGTCTAAAACCTGTCAACTTTTGCACTAGTCATGCTTCGAAGAAAGTTAGAATACCGCTGTGCTAGAATTCACTTATTAGTAATTATTCCACTCAAAAGACATGGGAACTCTCTGATAAAAGAGGTACTGGAGAAATCGAATGCAGTCCCTGTGTCGTTCTTTGGATGACCTTCGGTAAGAATCCAGTCCATCTATTTATCTATGTTTAACATCCACAACGTTGCATGATGTTAGGTGTTTTGTTTTTGTTTTTGTTTTTTTGAGTGGCAGTGTCAGTTTGGATGAAGGATGACTGAATTTAACCCATCAGTTCTCTTTGACTTCCGCAAATCTTTTCCGGGGCCAAAATGGCAGGAAAGTTTCACCAAGTACTGTGCAATCACAATCTTGAAAGCAGAGGCGGGAAACGTATAGATCACATGCCATGTTTATGCCAATGGGCAGTGAGGCTGACAACGTTTTCTCTTCATACACTCTCTCAGCACATGTAGAAGATGAGCTTGACCTCGAGATGTTAGCAGTCTGGTGAAATGTGGTTCTCACTTTACCTCCAAATGAAACATAATCCACAGAGGGTGAGATCCTGCTACCACCGTCAGTAGCCTAAAACTTTCTTCTTTTTTTTTTCTTTCATTTTTTTCTGTCCCATCTTCCGTACCACCTCAGTGTAATTTGCACCCACGCCGCTCATTGCGTCCCCCGTCCACAGCCACAGCCCGGCCCGGCCCGCCGCAGCCCTGGCACTGGCAATCCACGGGGAGCAGTCAGTGTCAAGCCGTCGAGAAGCAACCCACCGGAGGAGACACTGCACTGCTGCCGAGTCAATTCGGTGGTGTTCAGTGGTGCCTGTCCTAATCCAACAGACGCAGGACACCACCTACTAAGCCCCCTACTGACGACAATAATCGCTTAGTCGCGTAGCCGGCGTGAGTGAGCTCTCCCTCCGCACGGCGCCACCACGTCAGTCCAACGGCAGCCCCCATGAATTTGCCGATACCGGTGATCCCTATGGAATCAAACCAAAGCCATAAACGTGAAGAAGACATCGAAACGGAGGTCATCATGAGATCAAGGCATGAAGGACCACAGAATTTGAGACCTATCAAGCTGATCGATGAGAATGGGGTAATGAAGTTGATGCTACGGATTTCCATTCCGGTCTGAGACTGCATGATAGAGCTGAACTAACGCTTACTTTCTTACTATATCCCAGCGTCAGCCAGGTCCGAGAGATACAGACACCTGCAGTGCTGGTCAGAAAATTTGAGCAACACTCTCAGAGACGCATCTGTTTGCTTGAATGAAACGCGACTGTGTGGTCCCAGTCTTCCCAACTGAGCCCATAGCAAACTCAACCCTGGGTAGGAGCCGGTCGGGGCTTAGAAAAAAAAAACACACAGTTCGGATGGGAATTGAACCCACGACCTCCCAGCCGAGAGTTCGCAACGCTAACCACTTCGCCGCAGCGGCCAGTGCCTAAAGAATTTGTCCAACAATTTCTCAAAACATTGCATGACTTAGCTGCCACATGCAGTTTGTGGATTACGGGGAAGAACGTATTAGAGACCTTTTTCTGCTTGGTGCCCTGGTGTTTCTCACAAACGCTGACTTGAAACTCCACTGACTCCCAAAGCAGTAGCTGACTCAGTTAGACATCAAGAGCTTGTACAGGCTCATTTTCAAGACAAAACAGTCAAGACCATCGTCAACGACAGACTACAGACCCTCATGCCATTCCCAAGGACAGGGAGGGTGCGTGTGTCACAAACAACTACAGAGCAAACTATTGCTCTGTGTAGTTATGTGACTGGAATCGATAGCCAAACAAGCAACTAACCTACATTGCTACACGTGGTTGAATCTAACCAAAGAAAAAAAAAGGGGGGGTGTGGGGGGGTGGGTGGCAACCTTTCTACAAAGTTGCTTGTGAGTGACAAACTTAACACAAATATGTGTGCACTTAGAAGCCATGGTTCCTAAAATCTTGCAGTGATGAGGAATCTATTGCCACCAGGGGTGCAAACTGGTCTGGAGGTGGAGAAGCTGACATCTGGCATGCTGTGTTGGCAAGTCCCTGTCCATCAGCTGCTGGTCGACTGTTGACGGGTGTGATGGCTATGCTTCCAAGGCAGATGCTGCTTCTGACTCGTCAATGGAGCAGGTGCTGACTGACCCGAGGAGCAGGTGCGGTACCAACTGACCAGTGGAACAGGTACTGACGGACCAATGGAACAGGTGCTGGTACTGACTTACCAGTGGAATAGGGTGTGGTACTGACTGACCAGTGGAACAGGTGTTGATACTAACTGACCAGTGGAACAGGTACTAACTGACCAGTGGAACAGGTGCTGGTAATGACTGACCAGTGGAACTGGTGCTGGTACTGATTGAACAGTGGAACAGGTGTTGGTACTGACTGACCAGTGGAACTGGTGCTGGCACCGACTGACCTGTGAAACAGGTGTTGGAAGTGACTGACCAGTGGAACAGGTGCTGGCACCGACTGACCTGTGAAACAGGTGTTGGTACTGACCAGTGGAACAGGTACTGGTACTGACTGACCAGTGGAACAGGTGCTGGCACCGACTGACCTGTGAAACAGGTGTTGGTATGAGCTGGTCCCTGGGCTAGCTTGAGAGTGTGCACCAGCTGCTATGTTCATGAACTCAACTTTATATTGCATTTTTCAGTAGTTTGAAATTGATACGCTAATTCTCTTATTTTGCTTGGGAGGAAATGTTTGGAGAGACAGGACAAGGCTTTTAGGGCATACAGCCCACATCAGGCGTACTGTCTATATTACCATACATGAAAAACGTTTGCACGCTTTCAGTGATATAGTTTTGGCAGACGCTTTGTTATCAGTTCTTCTCTCCATCTTCGTAAGGCCCATGTGTTTACCACTGTCCTGTCAACAACAAAAAATAAAACAAGGCAAAAATGAAAGAAAAAAGGAGAGAGGACATATTTTTAAAAGAACACACATGATGTCCAATTTTACTTGATGCGTTCATTCTGGATTTCATAACCATAAGCGCCTATTTTGATGTATTTGTCAACAGTATGAAATTGGACCATATATTTTCATACGGTTTTGGGAAGATCCCTGATGTCTGAAACAAGTCGACGGTTTTAATCGCTATTTAAACGCCAGTTCATTTGCCTAAGTTACCATGAATGATAGACTCACACAGTCTTCCGTAGCTACACTGGGAGAGATATGATGATATGTGGCCTATTTCAGTTCCAAATTTAGTATACATATATCTTCATCTCTTCGTCTGCTTGGTAGAAATCGTAGTACATGATCTGATCAAAGTGTAGTACAACGTAATGTGAAATACAGGTTTTTTATGTTATACCATTTAACTCTTTTTTTTTATCAGTGTTTAAAGACAGTGATTAAAACAGATCGAAACTCTTTGAATTTGTCTATTCTTTAATGTTGAAAAATGCTGCCGTAGGTGCAGTTTACAGATTTGTGGCGTTTTCCATTTGGAGACGTTTTCAAGTTTAGAATGGCCATAAAGGACTTACCATTATATGCCGTTCTGCCGCGTCTGGTCATGCTAGCATATGTGACTGCGATGAAAATGCTAAAGTGAAACGTACCTCGGGCACATAAATACACGCGCACATACACACGGACAATGTAAACAGGGTGATTACACAGACTCCCTTTGTTTAGACATGTGAATCCAAAAAACAAAAAACAAAACAAAAAATAAATAAAAATAAAAAGATAGTACAACACACATCACAAATCTCACGATATGTTATTAAAAAAAAGAAATTGAGATCACTTGATGAATGCTTGGCACAAGAGACATGGTATACAGCATAAATACGTAAACTCCTACACAATTCTCATATTCATCGACTGCCGGGAGGGGGGGGGGGAGAAGGGAGTTGGGGAGGGGAGGAAGGTTAGGCTTTCGAGTTTTAAAATCTTCGGGGCAGAATCTTCAAGAAAATGAAGAGTTATTCAATATCATGAACATAACTTTCAAGCGACATTCATGACTGTCTTATGTTAATACAAAGACAACATTACCATTCAATGACTTTTGACGGAAATTGGGCAGTATTTGACAAAAGATGAGCATAATCATTAAGATTCCATCTCCAATTATTCATCTACAGAGTAGTGGATATTTACGGCAAAAGCTTCCCTCCAGAGATCAGTTTCTTCTTATTACAATGCTTCGTGTCTTTGCACATAGCCGTAATAATTTATTAGAAATCTAGTTACCTTCATGGGACATGACATCAGTGCTAAAAACAAGATCTTTAACATTATCCAAATTTTCACAACGTAATCACTTTTCACAATAACAGTCAAATTTCTTCATAACAATGACTTTCATGACGACAATGGCTCTTTTTATGATTACAGATTATTATGGTGACAATGATTCTTCGTGATAACGCAATAGACAAAAAAAACTCTTTTCATGATCAGTATTATTCTTGTCATAAAAAAAAAAAAAATTACTCTTTTCGTGGAGAAGCTGGTAGGCCCAGTGTGTACTTTTGACACAGCTGATTTCCCATGCACTCCCTTCAGGGTCGTCCTGTTGACTGGCCGGGTTGTGATAGAGGCTGTTGTTTTGACATCTTCCCCCAACCCCCCCCCCCCCCCCCCTGCGCACCAACCCCACCTACCCCCTCCCCCCCCCACCTCTCTACCACATCCACACACACCTCCCCCTCCACTTCACTATGCATGGTCCACCTCTATCTCCATCTCTCCTTTACCGAAAAGGAGAGAAGAATGGAGAAACAGAAGCACAGAGAGAGAGAGAGAGAGAGAGAGAGAGAGAGAGTGTGTGGGAGGGAGGGAGAGAGTGAAAGAGACAGACACACACAGACACACACAGACACAACACACACACACATACACGCGCGCGCACAAAGAGACAGAGACACAGAGAGAAAGATAGTAAGAGAGAGAGTTTAATTCGGAGTTTTATGATATAATGATGACGCCTTGTTTCTGCCCGTGTCAAAACAGGTTGGGTAGGGTGTCACGTGACATTGACAGCCATCTCGTAAACGGTCACGCAAAATCGACGTCAACGAAGACGAAGCGATGAACATCAACATTGATACAGACAGTATAGCAAACTCATGTTCATGAACATGAATTATTCACAAAGAGAGAGAGAGAGAGAGAGAGAGAGAGAGAGAGAGAGAGAGAGAGAGAGAGAGAGAACAGAGCAGTACAGTACAGAACATATTTTTATTCAAAAAGGCCAAAGCCCCATTTGAAGGGGTGTGAACAATGACAATGAATATATGATACAAATGCGAATGAAACCGTCATCCCAATAAAAGCATGAGAACTGGGTCAAATGAAAGATTGAAAACAGTTTACCAATTTACAGAGAGAGAGAGAGAGGAGAGAGAGAGAGAGAACACTCGTGCTCATGAACATAAATTATTCACTCACACACACACACCACACACACACACACACACACACTCAACGTTTGTTTTCTCTTTAATTTGTAGTCCAGTTAAGCATTTACTTTAAGATTATTTGCAGGTATGTTGTAGGGATGCTTAGAGGGACATATCCGTGCACTTAGATAACCACATCATGCATACACTTACATAGTCACAGACATTTATGCATCTCTCTCTCTCTCTCTCTCTCTCTCCTCTCTCTCTCTCTCTAATATTACTTATAATGCTGAACAATTAAGTAGTGGGGGAAAACAAGTGCAGGCTAACAATTCTTCAGTCATTATAGTAATGACTTGGCAAAGATTTGAACTTTCAGAAAAAAAAAAAATTGAAGATGAAGAAAATGGGGGGAATATATTATAAATATGAGAAACCCTTTACTAGCCACCTGAGGGAACCATCGCAGTCCCTCTCGAAGGCACATCTATTTGTATTGCCTGCTCCTAGGCCTTTCGTCCGCTGGATCGGACTCATCAGGGAGACACGGCTGATTGTGTCTGTGCTCTTGGTGTCAAATAGAGACACACCACAGTCCGCAATTCTGTGGTGTTCTCACCACCAAGGGTTCAAAAGAGAATGCAACAGCACCCCCGAAGCAGCCAGCGAAGGGTAGCAAAATGGAACAAAACGAAAGTGTGGAGAGGAAAAAAAGTTGCTGAAAGACTAAAAGCATTATGCACACAGTATAAGATGTAGGGGACAATCTTTGAGCCTATGCTTGAGGATCCATTCAAGGATACAAGGGAGATCAAAAGATGTGGAACAGTCTGAGTGGTCAGCTCTGCTGTTCAATAACCCAAGCATTGTAAGTGGCTAAGAATTGTACAGAACAACCTTTACTTGGATCTCCTAAGAGATGCAATCTCCCACTTACTATTACTTATGTGAAAAGACGTAGAACTAAAGTACTACTACTACTACTACTGCTGCTGCTGCTACTGCTACTACTACTACTACTACTACTACTACTACTACTACTACTACTACTACACACTGAGAGAGAATGGTGTCATATGATAACAAACAAAAAGAAGAAGAATGAGAAGAACATGGGAATACAACTTCCACGTGTCCGTTTCAATGCCTTCCCACCTTGTTCATTTCGGTGCTACTGTCTGCTGTACTTTGGCCCAGGAACAATGAACCGGAAGGGGAGGTGGGGGGGGGGGGGGGGAGGAGGAACAACCCGCCATTAGGTTGACGTGATTGATGATGCTTGTCACGACTGCACTCAATGTCTCCGTCACTGTAGATAAACAAGTGTTTTTTTTGTAACCGGAGAGAGAGAGAGAGAGAGAGAGAGAGAGAGAGAGAGAGAGAGAGAGAGAGAGAGAGAGAGAGAGAGGATGGGGGGGGGGGAACTGAAAGACATGAACTGAGAATATAAGAAAGGATGGGAAGGAGTTAAGGGCGTGCAATGTGTGGGGATGGACGGGGGGGGGGGGGGGGGGGGGGGGGGTCAATAGGAGGAGATTACCAGGAGATGCTGTTCGTTCTTTCCAGTCTCTGAAGAAGACCCAAAACATTCTTGTTCTGCTAATGGTCATTCCTTCGCATCTTTGAGCAAGACCCCCCAAACCATTGTTTTGACGTTGTTCATTCCGTCCAATCTCTGACCACAATCTCGACAACCATTGTTCTGAGATTGTCCATTCCTTTCAGTCTCGGGACGAGAATTAGGGCATCTGTGATCATAAGTTGAAATGCCGTACATAGTAGTACCATGACAGGATCAGGATCATGTGTTCTTTGTTCTTAGTGGACTCTTCCTCATCGTGGAATATTACAACACAGCAAACAAACTAGACGCACCAAATTCTGGCCATTCAGTGGAGCCATTAGTAGGCTGCCGTATATAACATCTCATGAATTGTTAGCTTCAGAGGAAAGTCAGTACATTCAGATTCTAAAATCAGCGCCAACCTGACTATTTACTCTTGTATTTCTCAAGATCAAGACTGATAACAGACAAAAAAAAACAAACAGATGCAGTTCGTGGAAATGCAAAATAGCACATAGGTAGCATGTCCCCTCGGACAATCAATCACATACGCCAAGAAAAGCAACGATTTATGCTATACTGAGATGACGAATTGGCCTGCCAACCAATTACTATACGCTAAGAAAATAAGCAGTTTATGGTAAGTTGACTGAGATGACGATGGAACTGGCCATGACAGTACATGGAAACGGTATTCCCTAGCAACCACGAGGTCTCTCTGCCTGGACTGACCGATAGTCTGGGATGAAGCTTGTACGTGGTTGTTAGTGGTGGACGTTGTCCACTCCATCCATGGAAAACAAAGACAACTCTACTGCCACTCTACTACAGCCACAATATCTCATTAAGTTGGTTTTCATTCTTTTCTTCTCTCTCTCTCTCTCTCTCTCTCTCTCCTCTCTCTCTCTCTCTCTCTCTCTCTCTCCTTCCTTCTTTGTTTCCTTCCCTCTTTTTCCCTCTCTTTTTTTTCTTTTTTCTTTCTTTCTTTTTTTTTTCTTTCTCTCTCTTTCTTCCATTCTTTCTCTCTTTCTTTTAGGATTTATACAAAGTTAGGCTGCCAGTTATGATTAGGCATTGGGACATATTTGGGGCTAGGGGTTGCGTTAGGATTAGGGTCGTGCATTCAGGACTTCATTCATACCCAGCACACCCATTATGCGGCGGGTTCTCTCAGCCTCACTTGTCGGACAAGCCATTGCTGGGAGAATTTGACGAAATAGGTGTGTATGGTGTCATTTGTTCTGGAATTGGAAAGGTATCTTCGGCAATTAGAAGAGAAGTTAGGTCCGGAAAACAATAAGTGAGCGTTGAGGTCGCGAGTTCAAATTAATGCATCGTGTGCTACACACTGCTGGCTCCTCACAACATAACGGTTTACATCACACACACACACACACACACACACACACACACACACACACACACACACCAAGAGAGAGAGAGGAGAGAGAGAGAGTCTATTAACACGTTTTAACGGTCCGCCATGATGTGGGCAGCGAGCACGCACGATTGTAACGCGTGTCCATTCTCTCTCTCTCTCTCTCTCTCTCTCTCTCTTCTCTCTGTGTGTGTGTGTGTGTGGGTGTGTGTGTTTGATGAAACCGTTATGAGAGAGAGAGAGAGAGTCTATGTAACACGTTTTAACGTGTCCGCCATGATGTGTGTGCATATGCGAGCACGCACGATTGTACACTGCGTTCGTCCCATTTCTCTCTCTCTCTCTCTCTCTCTCTCTCTCTCTCCTCTCTCTCTTTTTCTGTGCGCGCGTGCGTGCGTATGTGCGAGTGTTGCGTGCGCGCGCGCGTGCGCGCGCGCGTGTGTGTGTGTGTGCTGCGTGTGTGCGTTGTGTGTGTGTGTTTGTGTGTGTGTGTGTGTGTGTGTGTGTGTGTGTGGTGTGTGTGTGTGTGTGTGTGTGTGTGTGTGTGTGTGTACATGCGTACTTGCCTATCTGCCATGAATGCGCACTTGGGCATGTTTGTTCACGCGTGCGTGCGTGCATGCGCGCGCGCACGCGCACGTGTGTGTATGTGTGTTTGTGTGTGTGTGCGCGTGCGCGCGCGCGTTTGTGTGATTGCGCATACGTGCCCATGTACGCGTATGCCAATGTGCAAACATGCGCATGAGGGTTCGTGCTTACGTCCTTATACACGCATGCTCGAGTGTCCTTGTTGCCACAGCAACTTCATCCCCCTTTCTCTCTCTCTCTCTCTCTCTCTCTCTCTCTCTCTCTCTCTCTCTCTCTTCTCTCGTTTTCATGTTCGTTTTTGACCCCCAGGTCAGGTAAGACGAGTCCACTCCATATTTCACCCAAGGTGTACGTAAGCCGATCATCGATCTACAGTCAGCGTCCTTCCTTCTGCGGTTTTAGTGGTCTGGTCTGCTTGCAAGCTTGAGAGTATTTTATGAACATCTGGCGACAGGCGAGCCTCCCATAACTGCCACAGGAAGGGGCGGATCACCAGACGCATCTCATGGGCTAGACCTTAACCCTGTCCTCATTATCCGTCAGGTATAACTGAATGCATCATTACCACGTACAGCAACGAGGTTTTTTTATGCAAATTCTGGTTAACATCTTGAGAAAATACTTGTCTAACACCAAACTCTGAGAAGCACTTTTTTTTTTTAATTTATTATAAAATGTTCTCTCAGGTCAGCTGTGAGCAGCTCTAAAAACAATATCCAAAAAATATTTCAAGGGATGGGAAAGAAGGAAGGAAGTATTTTGTCGTCTCAATTCCTGTTGCACTTCAGTGGCATTGTACCTGTGCCGCTCTTTCCTCCCCCTCCCCCCCCCCCCCCCTCCTCCCTGTTCACGGACCTAGCCGGCCCGTTCGCCACAGCCCCATGTAAAAGTCATTATGAATGACACAACATTCCGCTCCATCCAGGAAGATGAAACATACAAAACACTGAAGCAGCTGGACAAGTTAGTCGCCTTATCGACGATGAGAGCAGCAAGATACGCCTGCAACAACTTCCACGACAGGACACACGGCGCCGTGACACGACTGCGTGAGCACCTCAAGTGGGACAGCCTTGAAGGGCGCCGGCACCACAACAGACTTATGATGCTCTACCGTATCCACAACGGGCTGGTAGACCTCAACCCCACCACATTCTACCGCCCTTCAGACAAACGGACTAGAGGCGCACAGAAAATTCACCAGGAGCGGGTTACCCATCCAGTACTGTACCACTCCTTTTTTCCCCGCACCATCAGGGAATGGAACCAGCTACCAACCACCACCACGTCAGCACCCACACTGGAGGCGTTCAGGCGCCGCCTGAGCTGCAGTCTCCACTATCTGCAGCCATCCCCAGTCTCCCCCTGAACCCTCCCATCAACCCATGTACATAGTTTTAAAATCAGTTCGTTTTTAAACCAACCAAGCCTGGGACACTGCAAAGCGACAACGCCACAACGCAGAGCCTACTATGCCAAAACGACCCGGTTCTATTATTGGAAGAAGAAGAAGAAGAAGAGTTTCAAACCAAAGAAATTACGAAGCCTCACTCAGGGAAAAGGAAAAGCAGCTGGAACACTGACGTTCACTGCAGCCAACCAAGCCATTCCATCAGCGACAGAAGAACTAATCAAGAGCTTTGAGCGGTGAAGTGACAACTCCATAACAGACTCAAAGAGGGGCAAGGAAACCAAGCAAACAGCAGAAGACAGCCTGCAGATAATGGACCGATGCGGCCACCTGGCAAGACACAAGATCTGCCTGGTGTCTGCAGCGCGTTCTGATCCCGAAGCCCCTATGGGCTCTGATGACGTAAGATATCAGGATCAGGTCTGTGGAATCAATGGAAACCAGTGTCAACAAACACATGAAGGAAATGGGTCAGTGTCCTGCCTGGTCTAACTGACGTTGCACTCTCAGTGTCCTGCCTGGTCTAACTGACGTTGCACTCTCAATGTCCTGCCTGGTCTAACTGACGTTGCACTCTCAGTGTCCTGCCTGGTCTAACTGACGTTGCACTCTGTGTCCTGCCTGGTCTAACTGACGTTGCACTCTGTGTCCTGCCTGGTCTAACTGACGTTGCACTCTCAGTGTCCTGCCTGGTCTAACTGACGTTGCACTCTCAGTGTCCTGCCTGGTCTAACTGACGTTGCACTCTCAGTGTCCTGCCTGGTCTAACTGACGTTGCACTCTGTGTCCTGCCTGGTCTAACTGACGTTGCACTCTCAATGTCCTGCCTGGTCTAACTGACGTTGCACTCTCAGTGTCCTGCCTGGTCTAACTGACGTTGCACTCTGTGTCCTGCCTGGTCTAACTGACGTTGCACTCTCAATGTCCTGCCTGGTCTAACTGACGTTGCACTCTCAATGTCCTGCCTGGTCTAACTGACGTTGCACTCTCAATGTCCTGCCTGGTCTAACTGACGTTGCACTCTCAGTGTCCTGCCTGGTCTAACTGACGTTGCACTCTCAATGTCCTGCCTGGTCTAACTGACGTTGCACTCTCAATGTCCTGCCTGGTCTAACTGACGTTGCACTCTCATGTCCTGCCTGGTCTAACTGACGTTGCACTCTCAGTGTCCTGCCTGGTCTAACTGACGTTGCACTCTCAATGTCCTGCCTGGTCTAACTGACGTTGCACTCTCAATGTCCTGCCTGGTCTAACTGACGTTGCACTCTCAGTGTCCTGCCTGGTCTAACTGACGTTGCACTCTCAGTGTCCTGCCTGGTCTAACTGACGTTGCACTCTCAATGTCCTGCCTGGTCTAACTGACGTTGCACTCTCAGTGTCCTGCCTGGTCTAACTGACGTTGCACTCTCAGTGTCCTGCCTGGTCTAACTGACGTTGCACTCTCAGTGTCCTGCCTGGTCTAACTGACGTTGCACTCTCAGTGTCCTGCCTGGTCTAACTGACGTTGCACTCTCAATGTCCTGCCTGGTCTAACTGACGTTGCACTCTCAGTGTCCTGCCTGTTCTAACTGACGTTGCACTCTCAGTGTCCTGCCTGGTCTAACTGACGTTGCACTCTCAATGTCCTGCCTGGTCTAACTGACGTTGCACTCTCAATGTCCTGCCTGGTCTAACTGACGTTGCACTCTCAGTGTCCTGCCTGGTCTAACTGACGTTGCACTCTCAGTGTCCTGCCTGGTCTAACTGACGTTGCACTCTCAGTGTCCTGCCTGGTCTAACTGACGTTGCACTCTCAGTGTCCTGCCTGGTCTAACTGACGTTGCACTCTCAGTGTCCTGCCTGGTCTAACTGACGTTGCACTCTCAGTGTCCTGCCTGGTCTAACTGACGTTGCACTCTCAATGTCCTGCCTGGTCTAACTGACGTTGCACTCTCAGTGTCCTGCCTGGTCTAACTGACGTTGCACTCTCAATGTCCTGCCTGGTCTAACTGACGTTGCACTCTCAGTGTCCTGCCTGGTCTAACTGACGTTGCACTCTCAATGTCCTGCCTGGTCTAACTGACGTTGCACTCTCAATGTCCTGCCTGGTCTAACTGACGTTGCACTCTCAATGTCCTGCCTGGTCTAACTGACGTTGCACTCTCAGTGTCCTGCCTGGTCTAACTGACGTTGCACTCTCAGTGTCCTGCCTGGTCTAACTGACGTTGCACTCTCAATGTCCTGCCTAGTCTAACTGACGTTGCACTCTCAATGTCCTGCCTGGTCTAACTGACGTTGCACTCTCAGTGTCCTGCCTGGTCTAACTGACGTTGCACTCTCAGTGTCCTGCCTGGTCTAACTGACGTTGCGCTCTCAGTGTCCTGCCTGGTCTAACTGACGTTGCACTCTACTGTCGTCAAGCAAAGCTGGAACAACCCCGTGAAGTCCGTCCTTAAGGAGTACAAAGTGACTAAAACAAGGATACTCACTATGCTTGAGGACTTGGGAGACAACATTGTGAGATCAACCAACCCCAGGCTAAAGACAGGCAGAACATGGAAAAGACAGGAGGCAGTGGGCGAATGAAAACCTCTAGGTCAAGGAAATGACAGGACATACACAAACCAACAGACAGGCAGAAATGAAGAGTGGCCAAAGGCCAAAGGGAAAGCAAAGAGAGACATGGTAATACAGGAGTCGAAGACAGAAGAGGGTGCCAGGAAAATCCAGACGGCAGTCCAGTAGGGCCAACAGGGGCTATGGACTACACGGGAAAACGCACTCCGAAGAAGCCTCAGCTGGAATGAAATATTGTCACTCATGGCATCTCTTTGGGTCAGTTTCATCCTCAGATCTGTATATGATCTTCTGCTCTCGAATTCAAACCCAATGAAATGGGGGCGGGGGGGGGGGGGGGGGGGGGGAGGGGGGGACCCTGAGTGCCCGCTCTGTCAGGACAAACAAACGGTGGAACATGTCCTGATGTCATGCAAAACAGTGATAATCCAGGGAAGGTACGCATGGAGACACAACTGGAACATGTCCTGACGTCATGCAACACAGTGATAATCCAGGGAAGGTACGCATGGAGACACAACTGGAACATGTCCTGACGTCATGCAACACAGTGATAATCAAGGGAAGGTACGCATGGAGACACAACCAAAGGCTTCAGAAGATCGTACTGTTGGTTAGCACTGTTGGGGGATGTCATACAACACAGTGATAATCCAGGAAAGGTACGCATGGAGACACACCCAAAGGCTTCAGAAGATTGTGCTGTTGGTTAGCACTGTTGGGGGAAACGCTAACTATGCCACCAGAAGCTCCAGCAACAACATTCTAAATGGCAGGAGGCTGCAAATCAGGTCTGGAACAACTTTATTGTCAAGAGCATGAAAGAGGGATTTACTGAATGGAGTGGATGACTGGGAATGCATGGCAGACCTTCCAGAATGGGAAAAAAATGCAGGGATCATTAGGACGAGTAGCATCAGTCCGGATATGGTACTCCACCCAGGGTCATCAAAAACAATTGATTCTGATCGAACTCTCTTTGTCACATGAAAGCAGATTCTACAATATGCCAGTGTAGCCGGAAGCTAATAGGAATCTCGCTTAAAGCCAAAGTACTCGCCATAAAAGTTAAAGCAAGAGGGTTTGTAGGCTCATCAACCTATGAAACATGAAACTGCTCACGATTTCTGCTAAGAAGAGGACTAGAATCCTAAAGGCAATAGCAAAGGCAGCTGGAAAAGACCTCCAGCTGAATCTGGTCGAGGAGAAAAAAAAAAACGTTGGCAGTAGAAGGGCATCTGAGAGTCATGACCTGGATGCGGCCCGGCCCCCGTAGAGTGTAAGGAGTTCAGGGCTGAAACACTTGTCTACGGGGGTGGGGGGTGGGGTTCTTCTCTCAAGACCTTCTGCTGTGAAGCTCTCCCTAAAGTTTCTTCCTACTAACGGCAAGAGCAAAAGCAGCTGAAAGTGTTCCAGTTGAATCTGTGCGAGGAGGAACAAAAGTGAAAAACTTTCAAAACTAAAAACAGATGTCCGCTAGCGATGTGGGTGAGACCTAGTCTAAAAATGCATCACCTTGAGACGCCCTTTCTTCCAGACATTGCTGGTTCGAATCCTGGATGCGCCAGGCAAAAACACAATCTGGCACTTGAAGGGCGTCCATAAATCATGACTTGGATATGTCTGGCCCCCTCAGGGTGTAAGTATTCAGGGGCTAAACAATTGTCTGAGGGGGATGGCGGTGAGGTAGGGGATTGGGGGTTCCTTTCTGAAAACCTTCAGCTGTCAAGCTATCCGTAGAGTTTTTTTCTTCTCTCTTTGAAGGTGTGTCACCTTTTTGATGGTGTACCGTCTCTTTGAAGGTGTATTGTCTCTTTAAAGGTGTACCATTTTTTCAGAATGTGTGTTATGTCTTTGAAGGTGTATCATCTCTTTGGTGTGCCATGTTTTTAAAGGTGCGCCATCTCCTGGAAGGTGTGCCATCTTTTAAGAAGTTGTTCCATCGCCTTGAAGGTGTGTTATCTCTCTGAAGGTGTGCTTCATACCTTTTAAAGTGCAAAATCTCTTTGAAGATGTACCATCCCTTTGAAGATGTCGTTTCTTTGAAGGCATGCCACCTCCTTGGAAGTGTATTACCTTTCTAAAGGGGTGTCATCTCTTTGAAGCTGTGTAATCTCTCTGAAGTGAAAGAGTGCCATTTCTTTGAAAGTGTGTGATCTATCAATGAATCGGTCAACCATGAGATTAATGGGATGTCTCTACTGACCACGTGTGGTTAAGAAAGGAAACAGGGCACTTTTGTGTGCGCCCACACAATGTGCATGATGCGATGCAGACATACATGTGTGTGCGTTTGGGGGTGGGGGCGACATGAGCATGATGAAGGAGGAGAGCAAAAGCAGTGCAGTAAGAAAAGAGAGAAAGAGAGAGAGAGAGAGAGAGAGAGAGAGAGAAACAGATAGCAAGAGAGCGAGAGAAAGCACACACACGTGCACACACACACACACACAAACTACGGCAGGAGAGAGAGAGAGAGAGAGAGAGAGAGAGAGAGAGAGAGAGAGAGAGAGAGAATGGACATGCAGCAACAAAAAAGAGAAACCCAAACAAATTAGCGTCACATACCAAAAGAAACCGACAGTGTACCAGACAGAAATAAGGGTTCTGACAACAACAATCCCACAAGCCTCAAAGAATAATCTCCATCCATCTTTATTTCTCTCACAAAGCTGCCACCAGTATGGTCTGTACACACCACCGAGATTCACACAGCTCTTGCTGTTGGTTTTCTTCACCGCCATCCTTGTTCGTTTGACCAAAGTCTAGCAAAACTACAGCTGTAATTCATCTCCACATCGCCATCCTTGTCCTTCCAATTTGGAGAAGTCTGGCAAAACCTTGAGTTGTAAGTCATCTTCACCTCACCATCCAGTTCAACTACAGTCAAGTGTAGAAGAAACTTTAGTTGTAATTTATCTCCCCATTACCATCCTTGTCATCCAACTGAGTCAAGTCTGGCAAAAACCTTAAGCTGCAATTTCTTTTCCTTTTTTTTGCAACATGTCTTGCCTAATAAAACCCAATACCCCTTTGGACAAACGGACAACATATATTGTTTGTACACAGACATGCATACATACGCTCATCCACTCACGCAGACATGATAAAACAAATAATGACAAACTGTGAATTGATATGAACCATCTCTTTTTCGTTTTGAAGATGAGAGAATCAAAGAAGACTGATATCACTATATCAGTTGCATGAATGTCAATGGAAACCAGTGCTCATAACAACAATATTGCATGTAATCCGAATACATCCGGCAACAACACTAGACAAAAGAAATGATTAATAAAATTATGGAAAATCAAACCAAACTATGGCCATGAATTGTATGTTTTCTCATCAACTTTACCCAACAAAGAAAACTGCAGACACAAGATTCAAATTTTTCATAAATATACATTTCAGCACAGCACAAAGGGGACACAGCAACACACAAAAGCACATGAACACTCAAGCAAAGAAAAAGGAAATGAGAGGTAATGAGGGTACACTTTTTCTTGTTGCCAGCACAAAATGACTGTACATACAAACTGTTTTTGGACTGACTTTTAAGTAAGCGTTTTGAAAGGAAAAAAGACTGTCACTTAAGTATGCACACAGGCAAATCATAAATGCAAGTATTGCCACCCAGATCAAAAACAATTTTTGACATCTTCCTTCCTCGCACAACCACTTCGGTCTCTGAAACTTTGGAATATCAGCAACAAAATGTGTACTGTGATCAACATCACACACATGAAGTGTAAGTGCATCACTCTTTGGCCTTCAAATTATGAATCAGAAATGGAAGTCAATTTGTCGGCTGACAACGAAAACATCACCTGGGCATTGAGAATGTGTTACACGTAATCCATGATAAACAGTTCATGTACCGTGCAAAACTTTGCGTCCAATGTGAACTTGGCTAGAGCAAGGTTTCTGCAATGTAGTCGCTGCCTCAGCTTCTTTCAATCTAAAATCCACTTTGTCAATATGTTATAATTGAGACGAAGATGAAGGGGATTTTTGATGTAAAAAAGCTGAATCAGGAACCTTTGTCTTTGTCACATATTACGTCATGTTTTGCACAGCACCTGAACTGTGTAGGAACACGGATTATACTTCAAATGTACACACTATCTTATGTTTGTGAGACAGTGTGTGTGTGTGTGTGTGTGTGTGTGTGTGTATGTGTAATGTGTGTGTGTGTATGTGTGTGTGGTCATGTAACTGTGCATGTATATTAAGCCACCCATCCACTGCCCCTGTCCCGTTCATGCAAGTGTGTGTGTGTGTGTGTGTGTGTGTGTGTGTGTGTGTGTGTGTGTGTGTGTGTGTGTGTGTTTCTTTTTTTTGGCATTTTTACTATTTTAGCTGACATAATAACTCTTTATGTCATCTGAATTTTTTTGTTGGAGTGCCTCAAGGTGAACTGTGATCTTATCCTGCACGAGGGATGAAGGTGCATGGACACTGTCTTGTTCTGTGATAGACAGGTCCCCTTAACGTGTGAATGCCTGAAGTCCTGTGATGGCACGGCCCAAAATCAGGGCATGGATGTCATGTGTACCTGCAACAACAATCATCAAAATCAAATAACAGCAACTACATCACTGGTCCCTGCAAAAACCTAAGAATATGTATGATACAAAGCTGCTAAGGATAAGTATTCAATCCTTTTCTTCCCAAAGACGACTAAGCAATCTCATACTACACACTGAGTATATTTCAAGTGGTATAGGCTGAAAGAGAGCTATGTAAAAAAAAAAAAAAAAAAAAAAGAAAAAAAAAGAAAAAAAAGAAAAAAACCTGACAACGACAAAACACAAAAAATCTGTTTCTCCAAATATTGTTAAAAACTTTGGTTTGGAGCCTGTCGTAAAGTGATTCTTGATACATCTATAAGGTGTACATGGAATAAAACTGGGTTGTTTGAGTGCACTTCTAATCCTGCCTTGACCACACTCCCCAATATCTGCACTGTGAATGCTGTTTACTCGAGGAGGTGCACTAACTCCAGAATTTACTGAGTCAACAATTTCAGTCAGCAACAAAACACTTTCCTTCCTCATGGAACTCAGAGAGGCAATGTCACTTTCATCTGCTTGTTGTCGTGTGAATCTATCTTGCTCTCTATAATCTACTTCAGAACACTTTGGTCACTATCATTATCCACCCTTGAATGTGCTTGACTGACAGCTTTCTTTGATCTGTCATCACTTTCAGCACTGAACAAATGCCAGCACAAAGTGCAGGCAGCAACAAAACTTATCTCCCTTGGTATAAAGGCACATTAACAAGGCAGACTGGTTTTAGTGCACTAGAACTAAGAGTAGGATTCCAGACAAGAGTTCTGCCTTCTGCGAGCTCTTTTGGATACACACTTACATTGTAAAGGGACCCCTGATGTGGGATAAAACAGGTTCAAAGGTTTAAACATGTGCATTTAACTTCTATCAGTGCTAGTCAGTTTTGAACATGATGTAAAATGTACAGCAAAAACATATGAATTATCAGCACATACTGAACAATAACACCAATGGAAGACAGACTTGAAGCATCACAGATTTCACCAAAATAAGCATGTTAATTTCATGCCACAAGGAAAGCTTCAGGACCATTTAATGCATGAGTTTGAATATAGGAGAGAATGCAAAGCTAGAACATGGTTACTTTCACCAAGCAGTCTCAAAAAACTTTTAAGCCACTTCGTAATTGGTTTTGGATTTGAATAATCTTCATCTACAACAACAACAGACAGACTACCCTTGTCTCCAAAGGAACAAGGTGAGCAGCAAAACAACAAACACATGCTGTATAATTCTAAATTGTTCCAGCTTACATAATTACCACCACTTCTTGACAAATCATCACCACTGAATAAAGTATTGCACACATTTATTTGCTGATACATCAAAGGTTAAAGAACACAACCAGATAGTGTGTGAGTGTGTTTATGTGAATGTCTGCACATAGCTGTCAACTTCCTGCTGTCAAGATTCAGGAAAATGAGGATGACAACTTGACATGGAGAAGGCGTTCGACAAAGTCTGGAAGGACGGACTTAGGCTCAAACTACGGCGATGTGGTGTGTCTGGGAGGATGTACACCTGGATCAGCCAGTACCTACACAATCGCCAAGCCCGAGTCAAGATTCAGGGCCAGAAAAGCAAGAAGAAGGTGCTGAGACAGGGAGTACCACAAGGAGGAGTCCTTTCGCCAACGTTGTTCCTCATCTTCATAGATGACATCGTCAGAGAACTGCCAAAAGGGGTCAGAGGAGCGATCTACGCAGATGACCTGGTGCTTTGGTGCTCTGAAGAGTACACCACCACAGCACAGGTACGCCTCCAGACTGCGCTCAACAAGATCAGCGACTGGACCAAGGAATGGCTTGTCTCTGTCAACTCAAGCAAAACAACCTACACAGTCTTCAGCCTATCCAGCAAGAAGCAAGAGGCGAAGCTGACACTGAACAACCAAAGGCTTGCAGAGGAACCCACACCTACCTACCTGGGAGTGACCTTTGATCGCAGGCTCACTTGGAAACAGCAGATCACCAGATGCTGTAGCAAGGCCAAGTTGAGACTGGCGATCATGAGGAAACTTGCGGGGACAAACTGGGGGGCTGACGAACGTATCCTGAAGAGACTCTATACAGGGAGAGTCCGACCTGTAGTTGAGTACGGGACGTCAGCATGGGCATCAGCTGCAAAGTCTAACCTCAACCACCTCAATAAGATACAGAACCAAGCTCAGCGTGTCATAATTGGCGCCATGAGATCCACCCCAATCCTGAAGATGGAAGAGACCACTGGGCTACAGTCATTAGAGGACAGAAGGGACACAAAGATCCTCATCCAAGCAGCAAAATTCAAACGCCTTGAAAACCATCCAATGAACAACAGAATGAGCAGACCCACCAAGAGCCGGTTGAAAAGAGGCAGCTTCATCTGCCAGTCAAGACGCCTTGAAAGACAAAGCCCAGTCTTGATGGAACACGAAGCAAAGCCTATCCCGGCAAATGTCACCCACCCATCTTGGAAGAGGCAGGTGTTCCCAACAGTCGTCACCAGCATTCCCGGAGTGGAGAAGAGAGGAATACAGTCAGACACCCAAAGGAAGGCCCTGGCCATGGAGTACATCTGCAACCAATATCCCCAGGAAGACTGGACCCATGTCTTCACAGATGGCTCCGCCACAGAGGCAACGAGGGATGGTGGAGCTGGAATCTTCCTTCGATACAAAGACGGAGATGAAGAAATTGCAATTCCAACAGGAAAATACTCCACCAACTTCCGAGCTGAGCGAGAAGCCCTCTGTGAGGCAGCCACAACAGTCTTGCAGAACTCCAAAAGAACAACAGGGCAGGTGGTGGTCTTCTCTGACGCTCTCTCCGTGCTCCAAGCCCTCAAGAACTCCCGCTGCAAAGAACAGAACCATATCACTTCAGCCCTTGTTGCCCTGAGTGCCAGAGTGGAGAAAGTGGTGATACAATGGGTACCAGCACACTGTGGCATCAGAGGCAACGAAAAAGCGGACATTCTGGCAAAAGATGGTGCACAGAAGGAGCAGGCCAACAACCTGGTGTCATACGATGAAATTAAGACAATCATCAAGGCACAACAAGGAATAAAATGGCGCCTCCTGCATCCCAAATACAACCCAGAAGACACATACCATTTGCTGGGACGACGGGAACAGGTCAAGATCTTCCGCCTGAGGACTGGACACAATCGCCTGCTCCACCACATGCACACAAAATTTGGCATTGGACAGAGTGGAGAGTGCCCTTGTAGTGAGGGACCAATGACAACTGACCACATCCTTCAAGTCTGTACGACGTATGCAGCATCCAGGAGAAAGTACTGGCCAACACCGACAGCAGTGGAAGCCAAGCTGTATGGCACCCTGGAGGAGCTGCGACGGACGGCAGCCTTCATCGAGGACACCAGGCTGCTCATCTAACGGGATGGCGAACGAGGAAGAAGAAGAAGAAGGATGACAACAGTGGGTGAAGTGAAGAGGGAGCAGTTTAGCTTTTGACTGAAAGCATTTCTAACTGCCTTGCGTTTCATTTGACAAATATGGGGTTGAAGAAGAAAATGTATATTCCACACAGGGTATTTACCAACATCCACATAATATCATTTGGGCTTTATTTTGCAATACTTTAATCATTCCTGCTCGAAAGTGACCCCTCCCACCTCACATTTTTTAACAAAACATTGAAGTTCTGGACTTTTTCAACTATTATTCAGGATTCCAGAATTACTTCTGAATGATGAAAATACCTGAAAAGTTCAGGACGGTTGGCAGCTGTGCAAGTGTACCTGCCCACATACATGAGAATCGTGCGCAACAGTTATACCGTAACCACCTATCTGTTCACAACCAGAACCTTAAACTGACCTTCGTAAGTGTTGACAGCTTCCAGGTTCATGACATGTCGGATGATGTGGTACTCATCGCAGATACCGTTTCCACCCAGCATGTCTCTTGCGTGTCGAGCAATGTCTAGGGCCTTGCCGCATGAGTTTCGCTTGATCAGGGAGATCATCTCTGGGGTGGCACTGTCACAACATGCAGTGTCCATGCTGTCAGCTCTACAGGCAGACTAAACAATGCAGTAAACAGTTCCTCCCTCAAAAGTAAATCGAAGCATGAAAAAGCAATACACTAGAAAGAACTGATTAACCTTTAAACTACCAAGTTTACTTTAGTTTACTTTTGTTTTGTTTTTTAACAAAGCATTTCTGCAATGATCAGCTTATTTCTCTACAGCATCAAACAGTCCAAAACTGAACTGAAAGTCCAATAATCTTTTTTCTTTCACAAAAACAGTAAACAAGTGGGTATGTTTTGCTCCCATAAGAAAACCTAACACAGAGTAACTTTTATTCAAGACTGGCACAGCCTTTTAAACTTGAATAAAGTCAGACAAATACATAGACGAACAATCTAATAGTGGGGGAAAAAAAAACAAGCGCAGGCCAACAACTGAACTGTCTTCACAGTAATGACTGGGCAAAGATTTGGACTTAAGGAGGGGGGGGGGGGGGGGGGGGGGGTTGAAAATGAAGAAACTGGGAACATGAAATTAAAAAAATATGTTACAGATATGAAAACTCTACACTAGCTGCATAAGGGAACTATCGCAATCCCTTTTGAAAGCAGATATATTTGTATTGCCTGCTCCGAGGCCTTTCGTCCGCTGGGTCAGACTCATCAGGGAGACCAGTCCAAATCTTTGCCCAGTCATTACTGTGAAGACAGTTCAGTTGTTGGCCTGCGCTTGTTTTTTTTTCCCCCACTATTAGATTGTTCGTCTATGTATTTGTCTGACTTTATTCAAGTTTAAAAGGCTGTGCCAGTCTTGAATAAAAGTTACTCTGTGTTAGGTTTTCTTATGGGAGCAAAACATACCCCACTTGTTTACTGTTTATCGTTTACTGTTCCCTGCCTCATTTCATTTCCGATTTTTTCTTTCAATTTAATTTTTCAAATAAATTGATTGCTTTTTTTTTAATCACCATACAAATACAGTATGTTAAATATAGTTTGCTGTACATGTGTCTGGTCTATGTACTGGCTGTGCTTATAACTATGTAGTCATTCATCCTTGTTCTGGAAATCTCTAATCCATGTATAATTTTGCAGAGTGCTGCCACCCCTGACTTTGAACTGCATTTCTCAACACAAAGATTTTCTTATACCCAGTGGGGAACAAAACGTACAGTTGCCTTTGACAGAAAGAATAGGTAAGGTCAGGAGTTCAGTAGAGCATGGTAGATGAGCAAAATCGGGGAGGGGGGGGGGGGGGGTAAAAGTAGTTGAAAAGTTAACTTGCAAAACTCTTCCAACCCTGACCCAACCAATTCCTTCCCCTCTTCTCTCTATCTTTCTGGTGCACTGGTCTGGTAAACATCCTCACGTCCTCTCTCTCTATAACTTACTACGTTGGTCTGGTAAACATCCTCATGTCCTCTCTCTCTATAACTTACTACGTTGGTCTGGGAAACATCCTCACGTCCTCTCTCTCTATAACTTACTACGTTGGTCTGGTAAACATCCTCACGTCCTCTCTCTCTATAACTTACTACGTTGGTCTGGGAAACATCCTCACGTCCTCTCTCTCTATAACATACTACATTGGTCTGGTAAACATCCTCACGTCCTCTCTCTCTATAACTTACTACGTTGGTCTGGTAAACATCCTCAAGTCCTCTCTCTCTATAACTTACTACGTTGGTCTAGGAAACATCCTCACGTCCTCTCTCTCTATAACTTACTACGTTGGTCTGGTAAACATCCTCACGTCCTCTCTCTCTATAACTTACTACGTTGGTCTGGTAAACAAGGTAGAAGCTTCCTGAATCTTCCAGTATCCGAGAGAAAACACTGTTGAGCTACAGTGCAGCACCAATGCTCACCACAGTGCTGACACTGGTCATTCCACACAAAACCGCTCCCAGTCAATGGCGTAGGAGCAAGGGCAGAAACTGCCAGACTATGGGGTTTGTATTGTTTTGTTTCCTTTATGGTTCACTCTAGTTTATATATGAAGATACAATCACAGACAGAGCATACTTTCATGATTCTGTCTGAAGACGATTCCGCTCTGTTACAAACATAATTCCATACTAAAAAAAACAGAGTGAAGATAACCTATCACGCGGACAGACAGCAGCTCTATGAATGATGTTCATCCTAGTCCAAGATTGAAGATCATCAGAACAGATACTTCACAAAGCAATGAATGGTGCTAACAAAAGAAAAAAAGGCACTGGGGTTGCAGACTAAATCACTTTCATATTTTTATGAAATAGGGACTGAAGTGCTTGAACTGCGATTCAAAGTCATTTGTTATACATCAAGACAGAAATGTCAGCATCAGCCACTCACTGGCCAGACTGAAGCTGACGATATTTCACAAAGAAATCAACAGTGCTATCAAAGTAAAAAAAAAAAAAAAAAAAAAAAAAAGGCGCTGGGATAGCAGACTAAATTAATCTCATTTTTATTAAATAGGAACTGCAGTTCAATGCACTTTGTTATACATCAAGACAGACACGTCAGCATCAGCCACTCACAGGCCCTGGTCTTTGAGGCGGCCAACCTGAAGACAGGCCTGCAGTCCGATGGAGATCTCCGTCAGCATGTCCGCCATCTTCTTCTGCATCAGCTGGTTGTTGGCCAGGGGACGACCAAACTGCTGTCTACCATGGGCAACAAACAAAATGGATATATAAAGAGAATATTTATATGATATATGTTCATATCACTTCACGTGACTAAAATGAAGGCAGTTCAGACATCTCCCAGAACACACACACAGCACACACACTCCAAATAAACATACATGAGCACACAACTATTTCACGTTTGTCCGCAGAGGAATCTTTAGTTGAAGACAAGGGCAATAACTCCTGACCGCCTATCAGTCGCAGGAGGGGAAGGGATGGAACGGCCGCGGTTTGTTTAAACAGCACACTTCTGCTGACAGCTGCCAGCTTCCTCGCGCTAACCTCCCACAAGCTTTCCTCCCTACGCGTAATGTGATTCTAACTGTCTGGCTGATAGTGTGTTGAAAACAGGATGCTGTGTTTCTTCATTAATACTTTGTGCCAGAATGCAACGAACTGTGGTCGATTGATGTCACTGAATTGTGGGGTCTTTGACCGACAGAACGATACCAAACATGAATGCGTCTTCTTTCATACGCATTGCTGACAAGCACCACAAAGATTTGCCAACAAAAAAACGATTGAAACAGACTAACGAACACACAAAGTGAATTGACATTTCAACTCAGTGGACAGCATGCGTTTCTGAAGCTATCACGCTCAACCTGGACCATATAGGACATGCATATCTTTCCTTTACAACTGACAGAAAATTATTCGCGGGACTCCTACCTGACAGCCGGTACCTGGCCAAAATAAACAGTCACTGTCGGCACTGGTCAGCTTCACTGGGAACACGGTGGCAGTTTCCCTACCACGGCCTAGGCATGTTTTGCTAGTTTATCTGCGTGCTCTACGTGCTTGTGATGCATGCCGATACTGATTCTATCACAACCGCACCATGCTTTTAGTAAAGCAAGATTTTAGCATGCCACACATGCAGATGTCGGTTATAAACAATGAAATGCTTCCTACCTGACCTTGTGCTTCGCCCGTTCGAATCATTTGAAACTGATGTCACATATACACAAACCAATGCAAAATGTTTTCTCATTTTCATCTTCATGGTGAGCCTACTCACGACTGGAGAGAGAGAGAGAGAGAGAGAGAGAGAGAGAGAGAGAGAGAGCGTAACACACACACACACACACACACACACACACACACACACACACACACACACACACTGACAGAAACCGCACACCAACAACAGCGGTCGATGGTGACTGACAAACTGACGTAGACACACTTTCATTAGTATCGAAGCATACATCAGACATGTCAACACATTTAAGTGCCGAGCTGGATGTGCTAGCTATGACTGGTGAGGTTTGTGCAGAGGATGTTCTAGGCTTTTTCACGGGGGTTAATACCAACGGAGAAAATGATGACACGCTTTCATCTGTGCGCAAGCAAAGATCAGACTGATCTAAACATTCTTGAGCAGATCTTTTGACGGGTCGGCTCTTCTTTGTTTTCCGATGACCAAGAAGTCCGGCTGATTGAAAGAATCGACACGATGTACACTGACTCAAAGAAAGATCTGGATCGAAAGTTGTCCAGATTTCTGACATTCTCTCTATGTCACGAGCAACATTTTCTTTTGTAGTATAACATTGGAACGTGCTGACATGTGCTCGTTTTTTCAGTTTATGGTAGCATTTTATGCAGATACACTTGGACTGTTTGCCTTCTTCATCACCAGAAATATCTAGAGTGAAATACTGCAATAAATCATTGGAGAAGTTGACACAAAGTCTAGCATTTAATCCTTTATCTTGTACCTTTCTGAGCACACGATTGCCGCACACACGGCACAACAAATCTACACGTCTTTTGTGTTCACTGAAGTTGTGTTCAAATGCCTCTGCCATTGTTGGCGCTACAAACATGCACACGTACGCACGTACAAAAGATCGGAATGAAGTAGGCCTACACGTAAGCAACAAGACTAGCCAATGCAGGGTCGGTCACACACGTGCGCGCGCGCGCACACACCACACACACACCACACACACACACACAGAGCGAGAGAGAGAGAGAGAGAGAGAGAGAGGAAGAAGAAGAAGAGCACCACACACGTACACGGCTTGCTGAGCTAACACTGCCTCCATAGATATACGTATACAGTGACAGGTCCTGGCCAACTTATGAAAACAAACTTCTCTATGAAAAAAACCCTCAAGAATGCATGATGAACCGAAGTTGTATCAAACAGCACAAAAAAGAATCACAACACACAAATCATGCACACAGTTAATTATATCCAGTTATGGAGTGTGAAACAATAATAATCCGTAAAGCACAACAGGAACAGCACAGCATGAGAACACATGCGCTCCCTTGTGCACAGCTGTGGTACACAGGGCGCTGCTGTGAGTCACGCAGCCTGCTTATCGCCTGCCAGGCAGGCAGGAGGAACTAAAGAGCGCGATTTTCATCTTGGCCAGACAGCTGTGATTTTGCACACTTGCAGGCAATCATTCAAATATACTCTCTCTCTCACACTCACAGACACCAAAGGAACTGATTCAGCAATGGGTCTTTCTTCAGCATGCAAGTTCATTTTAGAGCGATTCTACTGCATCAGCCAACAGCATCTGGATGGTGCTGTCACCAGCGTGCTGAGCACACTAGAAGATGGAGACAACTCCTGTTTCTCTACTGCAGCCCCCAGTAGCCAGATCACAACCAAGGGTGTAACGAAATTCCTTCAATGTAACAACACAAGATGTGTCTCCAGTAACCCATACAGAAGAGTTCACTTTCTACTCCAGACAGATGCACAAACAACAGGACCCTGTCATGTGAGAAGCTGTGAGCCAAACCCACCTTACCATCTTGTAATGTCCAGCAACATGACTCACTGATGTGTAGCGAAGAGTCAAACGCACCTTACCATCTTGTAATGTCCAGCAACATGACTCTCTGATGTGATAGTGAAGAGTCAAACCCACCTGTCCAGTGTGTACTGTCTGGCAGCTTCCAGGCAGAACTCAGCTGCCCCCAGAGCTCCCCATGCAATACCATAGCGTGCGTTGTTCAGACAGCCGAATGGGCCCTGCCACAGTGAGTAGAAATCAATGATCACTGAATGGCAGTTTGAACACACAGGCACATACAAACAAGTTATGTAACAAGCGCACACACATACACAAAACGAATGCACATACATATCTACAACAGCACACACACACACACAACACACACACACACACACACACACACAACACATATACCAACATGCGCGGGCGCGCGCACACACACACACACACACGCATGCGCGCACATACGCACACACATGCTTAAAACACACACACACACAGTCCCATACACTTGAGAAATTATCTGTTTTATAGATCTGTCCAAATTTAAATCTGACTTAGTTTACTAAATGTCAAAGACAGTGTCTATGTTTTTCAAGTGCACAAAGCATTTTGAGACCTATGATATTGTTTCTCACGGACACACACAAACATGAGCACACATACACCTACCAAAAGCAAAGATTTATATTCACAGTAAAGTATTCACACACATACACACCCACCCACACACCCACCCACACACATACACACACACAAACACATACACAATTCTCCTCAAATAAAACATATTTCATTGACCACAACACAAAAATACACAAATACATACATAATTACACTGACATATAACATATATATGTTATTTAGAAATATTACAGTACAGTACATGCACAAACACCAACTTAACGTATACTACTGTCCTGAATCTCACCCCCAGTCCAGACACATTGGGCAGCATGTTCTCGGCTGGCACCTCCACGTCCTCCATCACAATCTGCCCTGTGATGCTTGCTCGCAGCGAAAACTTGCCCTCGATTTTGGGGGCCGACAGCCCAGGCATTCCTTTCTCCAGGATGAATCCATGGATACGATTGCTGTCTGCATCACACTTGCCCCACACCACAAAGACATCTGCGATGGGAGAATTGGTAATCCTGCCAAAGTACAAAACTGTCCTTTGTGATCAGGAAACCTGCCAGGTTGAGTTAAGACTTCGTCACATGATAATCATCAACATTATCAATGATCTGGCCACATTGAAGATCAGACTGTCACATCTTCCCCATCTCACAAGGACAGAAAGAGAGCGAGGGAGAGAGGAGAATGGGAGGGGGGGTGGACAGGGAGAAAGAGAGAGAGCATGGTGATCAGATATATGTGCATGAGGAGAGTGAGAGTGGGGGAACATCACATCATGCAATTTTTTTTTTTTTTTAATCTAATTAGAAGTGAATGCATAGGTAAGTAAAGAGATACAGTCAGATTAAAATAACATTTGGAAACCCCTGTTCTGCCTGGTTTGTAATTGCAGAAAACATGTTACCTTCAAACACCTGATGGAACTGTTTCAATAGTTTTGGATTTTGTTTTCAGGCCTTCAGCAGGTGGAGCTGCACAGAGGCTGGTTTTCTGCCTCCAGTTTCATGACCAGTTCCTACACCATATGACCACAACCTAAGCTGTCTGGGAGCAGAGGCATTCAGAAGAAACCCACCTGACAAAGATCTCCAGATGGGACTGACAGATTGTGAATCAGTTCCAAAGGTTACATGTTATCTTAAGTTTCCTACATGGAGAAGAGTGTGTCCTCCTTCCATGGAAATACAACAATGGAAATACAGCAACAAAGGAAATACAGCAACAGACTCATCTAGACCAGATTGACAGACAGGTGAAAAGACGGACATAAGAAAAATATCACTGGCAACACTTGAAACAGGCAACGTAGACTTTCACATCTTCTTTTGTGCACGTTCTCTTATACACCTACAGAAAAGGTATCAAAAACATGAAAACTATTCTTCCACCATCTGCCTCTGAGTAACACCTTACCATGATTTGCTTCCATTCAGGGTGAACGTCTTTTTGCTGGGATTATATTTAGCATTCGTCTCCATGGAAGCAGGGTCACTGCCATGGTTAGGCTCTGTCAGACCAAAGCAGCCAATCAGCTCTCCCCTTGCAAGCCTGGGGATGTACTTCTCCTTCTGCTCCTCTGTACCGTAGGCATAGATTGGCCACATCACCAGGCTGGACTGAACGCTCATGGCTGACCTGTAGCTGCTGTCCACACTGTCAACAGTGAGCAAAACATCTTTTGGATGACTGAGGGGCATTCCTAATGAATCATTAGTGCCCATTTTACATTCTCCCCTACTACAGAAAGCGTACACTTATGAACTGATTCTTACATACTTTCATTTTGGTGAAGATTGTTAGATTCAAAAAGTGTTTCTTCACTAAGCATGAAGCCATGTTCATTTTTAGCACCATAACAGAAGTAAGAAAATTCAGGTTGGTTAATCCTTCAAGTGTCGAGTACTTTACAACAGACAGTGTTGCTTTAACATCAAAACTAATTCATTTTTGTGTGTGTGTGTGTGTGTGTGTGTGTGTGTGTGTGTGTTGTGTGTTGGTGTGTGTGGTGTGTGTGTGTGTGTGTGTGTGTGTGTGTGTGTGTGTGTGTTAGTGTGTGTTAGTGTGTGTGTGAGTGTGTGTGTGTGTGTGTGTGTGTGTGTGTGTGTGTGTGTGTGAGTGTGTTGTGTGGAATTGTGGGGGTGGGGTTAGGGGAAGATGGGGAGGGGGGGGGGGGGAGGAGTTTTCTGCCTTTTCTATTTTTGTTCTTTGCCACATTGCATGTTGCGTAATTCAAAGTTACAACATACCTTTTCTGACTGTATGGCTTGAGTCTTGCACTGTTTGGCATGTAACCTGGGGTGATAACTAAAGATTTTTAATCTAGAGAGTGAAATTGTTGAAACACTAGCCAAATGCTAGTATGGAAAGATCCCAACTTTCAGGCTCTGAGACATGATCCTTCACTGCCCAAACATTCCTACCTTACCCATAAGGCAAGTGTAAACTACTTCACTGCCCCCTTATCTGTCTTGCTCTCCACTGTATCATTTTCTACTTCCTTTAACAGCAGTTTTCCAGCAGATCTGTTTGACTTTTCACTGTTGCGACTGCACACTCTTTGACTCTCTCTTCATATCCCATGACATTACCCACCTCTCCAGCTCTCTGGTGATCAGCCCGTAGCCCACAGAGGACAGACCAGCACAGCCATAGCCCTGGATGGTAGGGCCCAGCACTCCCATGTCCCCCAGCTCTCGCATGATGGCGGGGTCAAAATCTGACAAAATAGAATAGGGGTAAGAGGTCGTTTCTGCCAGCTCCTGAAAGCACTCTTATCAGATTAAACCATAATAGGCAGGTCTTCTTCGAGCAAGATGAACAACAATCAAGACGATGAAAACAAAGCACGACCACTGACAGTCACTAATCTTCTCAATGTCCATTTTGCACCCAGTTTGAGGAGATGGGTGACTGACTGTGTTCTTCATTCTCATTGTCTCGAATATTGTTCATCTTGCCTGAAGAAGACCGAAGAGGCAGAAAACCACTGTGTTTGTTTTGTGACTTGTTTGTTCTTTTGCTTTTCAGTACAGTAATTTTTCTTTCGATTTCATTTTCTCTGATTCAAAATCTGCACTTGCAGCTCTATAATGTTAACTGAAATCTAGTCAATCAGATATTTCATGTGAGATATCATTTCTCATCCACCAGCTGATTATACAGGGTTCTAATGGTACATTATTGTGAGTTCCTAGGGATACATGGAAATGATTCAGCTGATGTCTGTAAAAAAAGGCATCAAGAAACACCAATGCTTTGGTTTGTGATGTCATCGTCTGAAGTCATTCATATTCTATCAAAGTCTTTCTGGAATCTGAGACAGAAGCAATACATAAAGGCCTCATTTCTGTAGCAGAAATGGGATCTTACTTTTTAAAAAAAATACGAGAGGAAGGGGGGGTGGGGGGGTAGGGGGTTAAGGGTAGTCACAGAGACAGAGATGTGATGAGTGAGTTGGGAAAGGGGGTGAGGGAATGGTGATGTAGACAGCTGAAAGAAGGGGTAAATGGGTGAATGAATTCTCTTGATAACTATTTAAACCCTTTTCAATAAGTTAAAAGTGTGCTTTTACAAATTTTGAAAGGTTTCTATATTTCACAAACTGTTAAGATTTCATTATCATTCATGTTATATGTCAGTAGAACCTATGGTTAATCTGACTACAAACGGATTTCAGTCAGTCGGTCAGAATTCACAAACATATAATGAACAAGTACTGTCATTGTTGTGCAGCAGATACACATACTACCCACAGACACAACTCTCCCCTCCCTACACCGTACCTGACACACGCAGATGTATACATACCCATTCATCCTTGCTTTCCCTCCCTTCCCCCCGCCAGCCTTTACACCTGAAAACTCCTAAACCCCATGCAAACATGATGCTTGTATACATGAAATGATATGCAACACACACACACACACACACACACACACACACACACACACACACACACACAGCTCTGAACTGCTAACCTTCATGTCTGTTGGCCAGAAGAATACGTGGCATCAGCTTGTCCTGGCAGTAGTTGCGGAACTGGTCACGCACAATGATCTCTTCCTCTGTCAGCTGAGATTCCAGGTTCAGGGCGTCCTTCCAGGAAAAATGTGGCTGAAATAGACTCCTGAACATTATGCTGAGAAAAAAATGTCTCAAGTGCAGTTGCTGTAATTCTAGCAGGAAAGTGTGCCTACTAGAAAAAATGTGGCTGAAATGAGTTATTTACATACACATGTTTTAAGAAGCTCTCTCTCTCTGTCTCTGTCTGTCTGTCTATCTGTCTGCCTGTCTGTCTGTCTTGTACATGCACAAACATTAAGGCAATTTTATTCAATTTAGTTCAAAGTTCTCTTTCTCTAATGCTTGCCATATTTAATGAATTCTTGGGTTCGATGTGTGTGTGTGTGTGTGTGTGTGTGTGTGTGTGTGTGTGTGTGTGTGTGTGTGTGTGTGTGTATGCGAATGTGTGTGTGTGTGTGTGTGTGTGTGTGTGTATACGTGTGTGTGTGTGTGTGTGTGTGTGTGTGTGTGTGTGTGTGTGTGTGTGTGAGCGAGTGTGTGTGTGTGTGTGTGTGTGTGTGTGTGTGTGTGTGTGTGTGTGTGTGTGAGTGTGTGTGTGTGTGTGACAATGACTATCAGGCTTAGGGTAAAAATCACTAAGAACAATCTGAAACAAACTTTATGTTTACCTTTTGACTTTGAAGCAGTATCTTTGACTTGTGACTTCTGTCTGACATCTGTAGACAAGAAAAAAAGCCTTGATAAATTAAATATTTTACAATTAATGCAATAATTAAATTCCCTATAATCAAGTTGACTTGAGGTATTTTTCAGCATTGGAAAGGGTCTTGCATCTAGCTTATACAAACAACACATGATCTCAACCCCATTCTCAAAATTGAAACACAATATCATTTGACAAAAAAAAGTTGCTATGTTAGTATGTATTTGAAGCACCCCACTCACATCCCTTAGCTCCCGAAAAAGAACAGCATGTAAATGTCAGTGGTTTTTGTTCAGATGAGATAAGTGAGACTAGTGGTGTACCACAAGGAAGCATCCTTGGTCCCACTCTATTCATATATTATGTATATGACCTGCCTTAGAGTGTCTACTGTGATGTCAAAATTTTTGCTGATGATAAGAAGGCCTATTCCGCTGTTATGACAATATTCATATGAAACAGGGTACAGAGGTGTATTGACTTATTTGTTCCATGGTCAAACATCAGGCTTGAAACTTAACAGCCAACAGCACAGTTTAACAGTCAGAAGCACAGTTATGCATATATTTCTTAAAACCCTGTGCACACTTACTTGATGAAAAATGAAAAAAAATAACAGAGTATTTGAAATGTTAGAGCAGAATATGACATTGGAGTTGTTGACCCATATCCTAATCTTGTTGAAACCTTAGACAAATATGAATTTTACACCTAAAAGTAATTTTACAATAGATTTACCTGTCCAAAATAATGCCTTACACTTTGTGTGGTACATTACACCATATCATTAGGATATTAAACAAAACAAATTGTGGGAAGCTAACCTGGCCACCACACTCAGCTTCATAGAAAACTTGTGTGAATGCCCCTTGTGAGTTCCCTTTACTGCATCATATTCAAGCTTGAAATGAAGTTGCTTTGACGCTTTTCACACACACACACACACACACACACACACACACACACACACACACACACACCACACACAATGCCCCTAGTGAGTTCCCTTTACTGCATCATATTCAAGCTTGAAATGAAGTTGCTTTGACGCTTTTCACACACACACACACACACACACACACACACACACACACACACACACACACACAGAGGGAGAGACAGACTTGAGACAGACAGACAGACAGAGTGAGGAGAGAGAGAGAGAGAGAGAGAGAGAGAGAGAGAGAGAGAGAGAGAGGTATTTTCCTGTATGCCTTTTGATGAAACTATAAGCCTGAATACAAACAGCAGTAGAAACTTGTCACGAACAACCAAGACATTCATGTACAGTCCTGGGAATCAGGAACTGGAAGTCTCACGTTCCTTTAGAATTTCAGAGCTGGGAGTCCTGAGGCCCCATATAAGTGCTACATTTGTGGGGAGCCCTGCTAGAAGCGAATATGTAATTAGTGATCTGTGACACACTCTGAAGATTAAAAAAAAAAAAAAACATAATGAAAAAAATAGTTGTTATATTCAGAGTACGTGCAAATTAATGGATGGGACAAATCACAAAGACAATAGAAAAAGGCACAGGCAGGCAGACCAACACTCAGACAGCCATACAAATGCACACACTAGTGACTGAGAGCAAAAAAATCATTTAAACAAAGGAAAAAACAGGCAGCCACAGAAATAGCACAAGAAACATAGGTAGAATATTTTTAACTTGAAATTTTTTCCTACATACTTTTTTACATTTTGCATTTGGTATTTTTATGAGAATTAAGTGATGTTGCTATATACATTATTTATATATATATTTATATATATATATATATATATATATATATATAAAAGGGGGGGGGGGGGGGGGAGGAACCTACAGAAACAGTTATGAAACAATTAAGAAGGATGTATTAGGTAATACTGGTTTCTAGGTCAGCAATTTAGCAAAAGTGTTTGTGTGGTTACTTTTAAATTAGCAAGATGTTATTTCTGTTTATAAATGAAATAGGTGTTTTTAAATTACTGTTTGTGGAAGGCTTTCTTTTAATGTACACATACACAAGATATATTTCACTAGCCTAGCAATGTGATGAATTGAAAGGATCATTTAAAAAAAATATTTGGCACATCAAAGTCTGGTAAAATAAGTGACAACCTTAATTGTACATTATCAATGTTTGTGCATTTTCGCTTCACAAAAATCAGTGAAAGTGTCCTGTAAGTGCTGTACATGAATACGTTTTTCTTTTTTTTTCTTTTTTAATGTGGTCAATACTATCTTTATGTAAACCACACACAATCTGTCATTACGAACTCCCATAAATTTGTTGAAATGTACCATGAACAAGCTACACTCATATTCTTAGTGCGTTCATTTTCAGTCAAGATCAAAAGCAAAAAACAACTAGCGGTCTTCGGCTGTTTCCACTGCTTGTCATTACCCAATCACAGACCTCGAATATGGACACACCTCCAACGCAACTGTCTAGTAATCATAATTCAGGGCTTTGAATGAACATTATAGCAACAGTTGCCTTACATTTTATGTTAGCTTCTGCTTTGAGTTCTGCTCTTAAAAATATTCACTCTGTCACAATTACACAAGCTGAAAAAGATTACCCTGAATCTGGTTAAAGAATGACCTTGTTAAGTAAGTTGTTTGTCTAAAAGAAAATTGTAAGGCATGTTTCACATCAACTCCCATACAAAATTGAGATTTTGACCGAAATATACCTGAAGCTGGAGCAGCTGTGCCCTGGCATCTTCGAAATAACATCTGTGGTACCAAACCGTTCCTTCCAAAAACTGCGATCACTGTTCTGGGGCAAGCCATCCTGTTTCCTCGGGATTGTCACAGCCTATGAGTAGGTAAGAGCTATGCCTACGTAACGTAATGAACCTGTGTCATAAACAACCTTCACCTTTGACCCCTGCTTAAAAAAGACAGACTCTTCACAAATAAATATGCTTTTTGCTCATTTCTATGGTATCGAGCTGCTGCTATGTTTAGCAACGATATTATAGGAAATCATCAATATTATTTCAATAAAACCATATTGATTGAGAAAATAGTTTTATGAATGCATGATGCAACCATTGTGAAAGCTTTCTCCGAGCCACAATTTACACAATTCAGCATGGCAGACTACAGAGAAGTCGTGCTTCAAGAAGTTGCCGAATCCGGCGAGGTTGACACTTTGACTTTAGCCAAAAGACTAGACGTTGACCATCAAGTACTGGTGGGAGCTGTCAAAAGTCTACAGTCACTGGGAGACGTAAGTTCATTTTTGCATAAATGTTTGATTCTAAACTGAAACAGATGGTGAAACAACACAACGTTACAAGTTGGTAGACCAAGGAGTACTCTGACATGTGTACTCAGCTACTGCTCTGTGCTGTCAGCACTGTAGTTACCATAAGAAGACGGCTTCTCGAGGTCCGTAGCCACCCCCCCCCCCCCTCCCATTTGTCTAACTTCCCCTCGCCCCCCCCCCCCTCCCCCCCCCATCTTTTTCTGTCTGTCTCTTGTCATCCCCAGCCGTATCAAAGACTGTACTGACATGTCAAGACAGAACTCGGAGAAGAGGTAGGTTTCATTTCAAAGTGCCGTGAAGCAGATGGAAATTGAAACAAGAGAAGAAACAGGATTACTGTGCAGCCAAATAAAGGAACAAACATGTTTAAAAAAAAAATTAAAAAATAAATAAAAAAAAACTAACAAAGCGTTTCGATCTTTGGTTCTCTTGCAGGCAGGAAAAGTAATTTCATTCAAATCAATGAAAACAAAGAACAAACATATGAGCAAAGACTGAAAAAGCTTAACCTTCCTAGTATGGAATACAGACGGATCAGAGGAGATCTTATTGAGGTGTACAAATATACATGTATGGCTTTTATTCAGTCAACCAGGACCTACTTCAGTTGGACACATCTGGCGTTAGCAGGGGCCACCAATTCAAACTATACAAGCAAAGATGCAGTCTGAGCCTATGACAGAACTTTTTCACATTCAGAGTTGTGGATAGTTGGAACACCCTGCCATCATCAGTTGTTGACTCTCCATCACTACAGGCCTTCAAAAACAGACTTGACTCGTATATGGCAGACAACAAATTTGCTGTGAGACTGGAGTAGTGATCTTGCCACCCACACTACTCCACCCACCCGCTAACTGCAAAGTGTTGAAGAAATCGGCAAAATTGTGAACAGTGCTTAGATCAGGAGAAAGGCCTAGTACAGGCCTACTAGTTCCTGAACCTGATATGATATGATAAGTCATTTCATTATCTCTTTGATCTGGGAGCAAAATTAGTTCTAGGATGAACAGCTAACACTATAGAATGGAACTGAGTTTGAAGAGATGTTACCAATAATAGCAGTAGAAGTAGGGACTGGTTTCCAATATCCATTACTTAGCTTAGGTATTACTACCAATAGAAACGTCCCTTCATTGTATGATTAATCCGCTGACATGAAATTTAGGGCCTGATTACACTAATGAAATCAGTCATTTGTAGTATAAATCATTTCAAAGTTTTCTTGTGATATTAAATTGTGAACAGTGTTCCTTATTACGAACAAGTTGGGGTATTTTACGCAATGGATTTCAGAGTTCGACACAGATTTTCACACAGGGGGTCAAACGGATACATGAAATATATATCTGTGGAACCAAACCATTCCTTAAAAAAAAATGTGATGACTGTCCTGGAGTAAGCCATCCTGTTTTCTTTAGATTGTCACAGCCAATGAGCAGACAGAATCTATGCATATGTAAAGTAATGAACCTGTGTTATGAATAACCTGAACCTTTGATCCCTGCTTAAAGAGACAGACTCTTACAAATTTATGATATAGATACACGTTTTGTTAATTTTCAAGGTAATTACTTTTGACATATTTAGCAACTTTGTGTAGAAAACTATCAACATGATCTGTAAATAAAACTATTGGTTAAGAAAGTAGTTTTATGAATGCATGATGCAACTATTATGAAACTAATGAAAACTTTAGAGAACTACGAGCCACAATATACACAATTCAGCACGGCAGACTACAAAGAAGTTGTGCTTCAGGAAGTGACCAAAACCAGTGAGGCTGACTCCTTGACTTCAGCCAGAAAACTCAATATTGACCATTAGTTTAAATACTGGTGGAAGCTGTTAAAACTAATAAAAGTCTACAGTCACTGGGAGATATAAGTTCTTTTTTTTTTTTTCTTTTGTATCTGGTGGATTTACTTTACTTTCCTTTTAAAACCTGGATGAGATTGCCGCTGATCCTCATTATATAATATAATATATATATATTATATTATATATATATATATGATTTCTCATTTTGAGAAGCATTTATTATTCCCCATTCACCCACTCAAACACATACTGTTAGTTAGGCAGAATTATCTACCACTGCAGATATGAATGCTTATCTCCCCCTATTTCTTCAATCTAAGACATAAGAGCAAGCTTTGTTTATATAATATAATTGAATATTTCTTGCAGTCATTGCAACACCAAGCTGCTCTGTAAGTTGCTGGAATGGTGCTCGGTACTTACCCTTGGAATTTATTAGTTTATTGTAATTTAGTCCCTTGCGGATTCATTCCAGAACTGGCCCTCAGCACTTGTGTCTTAAGAGGTTATCTTTTTTATATTTTCTACTTTTCACAAGAAAATGTAATTTGTTTTGCTCTTTCATGATTTTCTTTTGCTTCTTAAGTGGCACCTTTGGTCGGTTTTTTGAAAACTGAACAAACATACTACAGTATTGCACACCAGCCTTTTTCTGGGATAGCATTCTTCTTAAAACCGAAAACGCAGAGGAGTCAAATTACCACTTTCTGCGGTCACTGAGGAGAAACAATCAGGTTTTGAAATACCGGTATCTGACCAGGAGTTATATGTTAGTGAGTTTCCTTCCCATTGGAGATTGTCTCCTACTTGGAGACTATAAGCTTGCTGAAGGCTCATTTTGAGAAGCATTTAATATTCCCCATCCACCCACTCAAGCACATACTGT